>QBTX01000814.1:0-61035 GCA_003063285.2 Arachis monticola | reverse complement strand
ATATTGAAGCACACAACACACAAAAAGGAAACTCAACGGTCCAAAATTTGAAGAAGTAGAGTGTCTTAGGGACTTAGGTGACTTCTTGTTAAGAACCAATTGCTAAAATCTCTCAACACACACCCACAAAATGTTTTGATGCACACCTTGCAATTCAATGCTAGCCAAAATACTAAAACACTAAAAATATTAAAAAAATTGTTTCAAAGTACAAAAGCATAGGAATTGACTCCAACAAGTTTGAGATCAATACTAAGCATTTTGAAGTGATTCTAAGCCATTCTTTAAGGTTTACATCGATGCACACTCATCTTGCATCGACGCAAAGCATGCAACGACTTTTTGCATCGATGCAAAGATATTTGCATCGATGCAAAGTGTTACGCATCGATGGCGACTAGCTGAAAATTCAATTTCAGCGTCAAAACACATTTTGATCGATGCAAAGTGTTTATGCATCCTGCAATAGAAATTCAAAAAACATAAAAACGGCTGTTTTACATAAAGGCTCCTGCCCATATTCGCCCAACATTCTAAGGGTGTTGGGGAATTTAAAAGATGGATTAAGCCCTTATTTTCCTCGACTTGCTGAATTTTTGAAAACTATCTTGTTCATATTCTTCATTCTAACTTTTCTAAAGGTGTTATAATACACAATTGGAGAGAGCAATATCATTGTACAATAGTGCTAAACTCTGTAATCATACACTCTCTCTACGAGCAGTAACTCATTTATCCAACATTCTCCTAAAGAGAAATTGTTTTCTTGTACACCTTGTAAATTGGAGTTGTGATGATCTCCTAGGTTGAGTCCAGAGTTATAAACACTATAGTCCGTGAGGATACCAAAGAGGCATACTAAATTATCAGGATCCTTAGAGAAGTTATCTCTAAGTGGAGTGGGTTATTATACGAGTGGTGATCATTTACCGTGAGGTGTTAGAAATTAAGGACTCGGATTGTAAAGGTTTTGCGCGAGCACCATGAAGCTTGGCAATAGTGAAACTTCTCAATAGCGAATTGAGAAAGAAAGTGAACGTAGGACAAGGATTGTGCCCAACCACTCAAATAGCGGTTTTGCCTCTCTCAAACCATCTCTTCAAATTATATGTCTTTTACCTTTGAGCCAATAAATTGTGATCAAAAAGTAGCTTCGTAAGTACTTAAAGAGTAGCTTAAGTCCGATTGGTGAAAAGCTTGATCAATTTATTTGAGTTGGTGTCTATTGGAAAGTAAAAGCTCCTTATAAATGCTTAGCAATTGAGTTAAGCTCTTGGAAAAATACTAGTACAATAACACTTTTGTATATTGTCTTTAADTTTCGCAAAAAGATTCATTGTTGTTGCAATACTCAATTCACCCCCCCTCTTGAGTAATTGTGCATAGGTTCTACAGTTCAGCAAAATAAAGTTTGCCAGAGATGGCAACCTCCCCACACTTAAATAATAGCATCGTCCCTAATGCTCAATCAGGCTGGGTGTGAAGAGTCGTCACCTCCGGAGGGGTGTGCTGGTGCCGTCTGTCTGGGCTCTGGCAGTGAAAGTGTCTGAGGCTCTGCCTGTATAGGTGCCTGTGGGTCTGCTGGCTGTGTCTGCTGAGGGTCCTCATGCTGAGGCTCTGCCTGCTCAGGTCATGCCTGCTCAGCCTCTGCTCGTGTATCCACCTTCTGGTCATCTGCCTCCTCCTCAGATGGCTCGGATGGTGTGTCAGGCTCGGAGGGTATGTCAGTGTGGCCTGATCGGATCATCAACTTCAAATGCTCATAGCGCCACTTGTTGCGACGTTCAGACCGCTCATATCACCGCTGGTTGCGGCTCTCCATCTGGTCCAGGCGCTCGAATAGGTGGTGTACAAGATGGTAGATGGGTTGGGAAGCAGGGGAGGGTGCTTTGGATGTGGGTGGTGTGGCAGTTGCTGAAGGGGCAACAGAAGATGTGGCTGCATCAGCTGTGGCAGTAAGAGAGGGTGGTCTGTAGCCCAGAGCGTGGAACTTTCTACCATGTGGGATGATCTTCTTGCAGTCGGCGGCGGGTGACTTCTCATCCGCCAGCTCCCAGGGTACCTTAGCTCGGCGACCCAGCTGAGTAATCAGGTAGGGGAAGGGCAAAGTGCCTCGGACATGAACCCTGGACATGTAGCACCGGATGAATCGGGGGAGGTACAGGTCCTTGCCCTCCATCACGCACCAGATAAGAGTAATCATGGCGGCTGGCACCTCAGTCTCGTGAGTGCTCGGCATCACATAATTGCTCAGGATTTGTTGCCATAGCCGACTCTCATCATTCAGAGAATTAATTTTTAAGCCTTTGGGGGTTGTTGATGACTTACTCATAACCCGTGGGACAGTAGGATCAATAGCTATAGTGCGCTTCACTGCTTCCCAATCAAAACGCATAAACCTCATATCCTCCTCAGCCTGCTAGTAACCATCTGGTCTATCTGATTTAGGCTAGAAGTTGTGGATATCTTCAATTGCCTCTTCAGTGACTAAATCTGCTTGCCTATGAGCTATACTACATCCAGGGTTGTTTTAAAATAGTTGAAATAGAATTCCTGGACCTAGGATGCATTAACCTCAATCAAGTTCCTCTCCAGAAAGAACCAGCCTTGCTGTTTGATTTGTTCTGTGGTGTACTGCTGTAATTCAGCTGGAATTCGGAGGGTCTTTTCTAGATATAAGTTCCTTGAAGTTGAAAATACCGGATACTTCAGTTCATAGTATCGGTTTGCAAACATGACTGAGTCGGTTGTAGGCACTAGTTGATCGGCCTTTTCTTGCGGAGTAAAGGTCTTTTCCCTCCAAGAATCATCATGCAGTATATCCAAAGTGGTAGTAGATGATTCTCCTTGTTTTCTTTTGCTTGTGCTTATTTTAGCTTTTCTTTTCCCTTTAGGGTCAGACATCCTGAAAAGCAGAGGTTCCAGGATATAGTTTATTAAACTAAAGCAGAAAAATAGGAAGGCAAAAAGTGGGTCAGCAATGAAAGCGTGGATAGGGAAAAGAGGAAAGAAACTCAAAGCATGAAGTGAGTCAAGGAATTAAAATAAGAATCACAATCCAAGAACTATGATATGCAGAATGCTCGTTTATCAGGAAACAACAATTAACATGCCTTGAAATTGGTTAAAACTAGTTAGTTAAAAGCTAAGAGAGAAGTTAGAAGGTTAATGAAGTTAAGAGTTAAAAAGTGAAGTTAAAGTTAGTGGCATGGTATTGTAGTTCCTAGTTAACAAAAATATGCACAAACTTAAACAACAAGCAACTCACATTCAAGTGGATATTTCAGATTATTGATGATAAATCATATAAATAAAAGAAGAGCGGAATGAATAAAATCATCAATAATGCGATTTAACTAAGAAGGGAACCAGAAGGAGTAGGAATGCTAGCCAATTTGTCCAAGAATTGGCTTGGTTGAAACCAATTAGTGCAGAATTCAAAAGTACCAAAGCCAATTCATGAATTCGAGTTGAGTGAAACAATTTGCGAAAAAAATTGGGTAGCAATCCGGCAGTAAAAGTAACGTTCCCGGGACAAGCAAATAGTAGAATCAAAAAGTCAAAATCATATGTAGTGCAGCAGTTGGCAATTATCAAGAAGAACAAAGGAAGGCTCATGATGCAGGTAACATGAAGCAGAACAAAGTAACTGGTTAATTCCTAAATGCAACCAATATCCTTGGTATGAGTAGGGGAAGTCTGAAGTACAAAAAGTGTCAAGTGCAATTAAATTTTTCAAAAAGAAATTTTGGTAACATGCCGGCTAAAAATTAGACGTTCCCGAGTAATAAATAGCAGCAGAAATTCAGTTCATATGACATTAAAGTAGTGCATAAAAGAGTAGCAAATAGCAAGTCACATGAATTCAGAAAAAGCAAATTCAATCTGCAGCCAAAAATGTAATTTAGGTGGGAAAATGTCAAAACAGCATTAAACAGTAAGGAACAGCATACTAGTAGCATCAACAGCACAGTAAATTCAAAATTTCGAAACAGATAAAGCAAGCAACAAGAACAGCGCAATTATCTGACCTAAATCCACTAACCACATCCTAGCTACCTAACCTCCTAAAATCCACTATGAACATTCATCTCTAACTAACCTAAATTGAACAGAATTTAACTCAGCTAATTAATCTAATTTAACAGAAGTAGATTTGGAGTTTGCAGAAATAGAAGCAGTGGAACCTGGGAGGGCAGTGGCTAGAAAGTGAGACAAAGAGAGAGGAGGGGTGGTACGCGGCGCTGGTGTGGCGGAACGAAGGCGTTAGGACGTGGCACGGCGGCACTGGGAGTCCCGCGGTGGTGGGTGGAGGCAGGGGGCGAAAGAGGGATAAGAATAGAAGAAGGAGAGGGGTGAGGGCGGTGCGGCGAGGGGTGGCACGGTGGGTTGGGTCGGATTGGCGACGGGGCAGGGGCGGTAGGGGGAAGGAGGCAGAGAAGAGGAAGAGAAGGGGAAAGAGGATTGGGTGAATGGCGGCGGGGTTGGGGGTGTGTGACGGTGGTGGTGCGGCGGGCTGGGCCGACGGTGGTGGCTGGTGGCAGTGGGAGAGTGGAAAGAGAAGAGAGGGATGGAAGTGGAACGTTGGGGAGGGAGGAAAGTGACGTGAAGGGGGGTTAGGGTTTCGGGGTGTCAGGGGTTAGGGAATTCAAATCCACGCAGACGCGTGGGGTCAGCGAGAGCGTGGGTGAGGCGAAAGTGCAACGACGCGAAAGCGTCATTGACGCGAGCGCGTGGGTAAGGAGTGGGTGCCAATGACGCGTCTGCATGAGGCATGTGATCGCGTCAACCAGAATCGTGCTAAACGCACAAAACCAGCATCGTTTTGGCGCAACTTTCTGTTTCAATTGGGGGGGCAAAAAAATTTTCAAGCGACGCGTACGCGTCGCCTACACCCACGCGTGATGGGTGTAAGTGAAAATGACGCGTACGCATCATTGAGGCGCACGCGTGGCCCAGTTTATGCCTAACGCTTACCAGCCGCACGATTCCAGCCGAACTTTCTGGGCGTTGGATGGTAACGCCGATTTGGAATCGACACCCACGCGTGGCCCATGCCTACGCATGGTGAGGCGCATTTTTTTTAAGAATATGTAGAATGCAAAATGCAGATGCGGATGTGGATGTTTTGAATGAGACTAGGGAAAATAAAATAAAATAAAACTAAAAACAAACAAAAAAATAAAATTAAAATATAAAGGGAACGATCATACCATGGTGGGTTGTCTCCTACCTAGCACTTTTAGTTAAAATCCTTAAGTTGGACATTTGATGAGCTCCTTGTTATGGTGGCTTGTGTTTGAACTCATCCTGGAATCTCCACCAATGTTTGTAATTTCAATAGACTCCGAGGTCCTAAACTGGGCACGTAAAGCCTTCGAGTAAGTTAAAGCAGGTATTCAGGTTCCAGGGGTAGTGATTATCAGAATGAATCCCAGGATCCCAAACCATGCTTTTATACCCGTCTTCGCTTTGATCTGCATTGTTCCAACCGGACGGTATGCAACCTGAATTTCCACTGAGATACCCAAACTTCGGAAATCCACTCAGTCGAGCTTTATACCAATCCTTGCACCTCAAATTGAAGCGTGGAACCTTATTGAATCTTGCATACCAACTTCTATCACTAGCCATCCCCCTCTCACTATTAAATCCACAAAGAACTCTAAGCTGGCCATCTGTTTCAAGCATGCTGATGAGCGGATAATTTATACGCTTTTTGGCATTATTTTTAGGTAGTTTTTAGTAAGTTCAAGCTACTTTTAGGGATGTTTTCATTAGTTTTTATGTTAAATTCACATTTCTGGCTCCTCCTCACACTTAAAGATAGCATCGTCCCGATGCTCTTTCAGAGCTGGGTGTGAAGAGTCGTTACCTCTCGGAGGGGTGTGCTGGTGCCGTCTGTCTGGGCTCTGGCAGTGAAAAATGTCTGAGGCTCTGCCTGTATAGGTGCCTGTGGGTCTGCTGCTGTGTCTGCTAGGTCCTCATGTGGGTCTGCTGCCAGGTCATTCCTGCTCAGCTCTAGCATGTATCTCCTTCGTCATGATCGCTCTCTACTCCTCAGATGGCCTCGATGCCTGTGTCGGCTCCGGAGTATGTCTCAGTGTGGCCTGATCGGGAATCATCAACTTCAATGCTCATAGGCCACTTGTTGCGAACGTTCAGACGCTCATAGTCACCGCTGGTTGGGTCTCCATCTGATCCAGGTCGCTACAAATGGTGGTGTACACCATAGGTCGGTAGATGCGGTTGAAGGGGGAGGGCTCTTGAGGTGTGTGTAGAGGCGGCAGCTGCTGAAGGAGGAACAAAGATGTCGGCTAGCATAGAGTGATGTGCCCATAGAAGAGGGTGGCTGTAGCCCAGAGATGAACTTTCTCCATGTCGGCGATGATCATTTCTTGCAGCGGCGGCAGGTGCGTTTCTCATCCGCCAAGCTCCCAGGGTACCTTCAGCTCGGCGAACCACCTCAGCCGCTCGCTGCACAAGTAAACTTCAAATGGAGCTAGGGAGGGCGAAAGTGCCTCGGACATGAACCGCTGGACTATGTAGCACCGGATAATCGGGGATACAGTCCTTGCCCTCACCATCACGACCATGATAAGAGTAATCATTGCCGCTGGCACCTCCAGTCTCCGTGAGTCCTCGGTATCACATAATTGCTCAGGATTTCTGTTGCATACGCGCATGCTCATTCATTCAGAGAATTAATTTTAAGCCTTTTGGGGTTGTTGAATGAACTTAACTCATAACCCGTGGACAGTAGGCGCAATAGCCTATAGTTGGCTTCACTGCTTCCAATCAAAACCAATAAACCCCTTATTTCCTCCCAAGCTCGCTAGTAACATGGTCTATGCCTAGATTTAGCTAGAAGTTGGGATATCTTCAACTGCCTCTTCAGTGACTAAGAATTGCTTGCCTACTGCTATACTACATCCAGGGTCTGTTCTTAAAATAGTTGAAAATAGAATTCCTGGAGCTAGGCATGCAATTAACCTCATCAACAGTTCCTCTCCCAGAAAGAACCAGCCCTTGCTGCTTTGATTTGTTTTGGTTGTCATGCCTGTATCAGCTGAGAATTCGGAGGGCTCCTTTTCTAAGATATAGTACCTTGAAGTTGAACAATACCGCAGGATACTTCAGTCTCATAGTATCGGTTTGCAAACTTGACTGGGTCTGTGGCAGCTAGTTGATCTAGCCTTTTCTTGCGGAGTAAAGGTCTTTTCCCACCAGGAATCATCATGCAGTATATCCAAAGTGGTAGTAGATGATTCTCCTTTTTTCTTTGCTGTGTGCTTTATTTTAGCTTTTCTTTTCCCTTTAGGGTCAGACATCCTGAAAAGCAGAGTTCCAGGATATAGTTTATTAAACCTTTAAACAGAAAATAGGATAAGGAAAAAGGTGGGTCGCAATGAAACGTGGTGGAGGGATAAGAGGAAAAGAAACTCAAAGCATGAAGTGAGTCAAGGAATTAAAATAAGAATCTCAATCCAAGAACTATGATATGCAGAATGCTCGTTTATTCAGGAAACAACAATAACATGCCTTGAAATGCGTTTAAAACTTAGTTAGTAGAAAGCTAAAGAGAAGTAGAAGTTCAATGAAGTTAAGAGTTAAAAAAGTGAAGTTAAAAGTTTGGCATGGTATTGTAGTTCTAGCTTAAACAAATATGTTCACAAACTAAAAAAAAAAAGAAAAAAAAGAAATCAATTAGTAAATGGATTATTGATGATAAATCATATAAAATAAAGGGATTTTTATGTTCTAACAACATCATCAATAATCGTATTTTAACTAAGAAGGGAACCAGAAGGAGTAGGATATCGATTACCCTCTAGTCCAAGAATGGCTGTGGTTGAAACCACGATTAGTGCAGAATTCAAAAAGTAACATAGTCCCAATTCCATGAAATTACATGTTGGTGAACAATTTGCTGAAAAAAAATGTGGGTAGCATCCAGGCAGTAAAAAGTAACGTTCCCGGGACAAGCAAATAGTAGAATCAAAAAGTCAAAATTACATATGTAAGTCGCAGCAGTTGAGCAATTATCAAGAAGAACAAGAAGGCAGATGGTACGAGTGACCAATAATGGATCTATGACATATTTTTAGTTGGAGTTGAAGTGACGGTCAGTGGCCCATAATTCAAAGAATTGGTGCGGCATAGAAGTTCCCATTGTATTAAGACGGGAAGCCGAAAGGAAATCAGTTCCGTAGTGAGCGAAGAGATTTAAAGCAAGGATAAAGCGGCAAAAAGAGGCGCGATAGAGAGGCATAGCGAAAGAGATCAGCGATGAGATCAGGAAAAAGAGCAGCAAAGGTGTGACGGTCGCGAAAGCCAAAGTTGCAAGGCCAAAAAGGAAGGTAGGTGGGAAAGTGTCAAAACAGACAGGAAACACACTAGAGTAACATAGACGAGAGTCAGGATACTAGCAAAAAGGATAAAGGATCAAGAGATCGATCTGACAACCAAGACGACCGTAAGCAGACAACAACCGAAGAACCAGCGCAGAGCTCTATCGCAGCCACACTAACCGAACAGGACACCAGCTAAGGGAATCCACTAGAACATTATCGATTAGACCAGAAGAGAGGGAGTTGAAAAAAAAAAAACGAATTTTTTTTTTTTTTATTTCAGTTTAATTATCTGTATTTATGATTTGGGTTTCAGATGAAGCGTACTGGAGGTGCAGTGGCTAAAGAGTGAGACATGGAAGTTAGGTGGTACTGCGCGCTGGTCTGGGCTGGACGAACTGGCGTTAGGACGTGGCACGGCGGCACTGGGAGGTCCCGCGGTGGTGTTTTAGTGAGCGGGGGAAGAGATAGAATAGAAGAGGAGAGCGGGTGAGGCGGTGCGGCGAGGGTGGCACGGTGGTGCATTGGGTGATTGGCGACGGCGGCAGGGGCGGGGTATGGGAAGGAGGTAGAGAGAGAGGGAAGAGAAGGGGAAGAGAGGATTGGGTGAATGGCGGCGGGGGTTGGGGGTGTGTGCACCGGTGGTGGTGCGGCGGGCTGGGCCGACGGTGGTGGCTGGTGGCATGGCGGGAGTGGAAAGAGAAGAGAGGGATGGAATGGAACGTGGGGAGGACAGGATAAGTGAGTGAAGGGGGTTAGGTGTTCGGCCGTTACCGGAGCTTAGGTTAGGAGTTCAAATCCACGCGGACGCGTCAGTTCACGCGATGAGCGTGGTGAGGCGAAAGGCAACTGACGCGAAAGCTCATTGACGCGGAGACCGCTTGGTAAGAGTGGTGCATGAGCGTCCTGCATTGAGCATGTGATCGCGTCAACCAGAATCGTTGCTAAACGCACAAAACCAGCATCGTTTTGGCGCAACTTTCTGTTTCAATTGGGGGGGCAAAAAATTTTCAACGACGCTACCGTGCGCTACCTGACCAACGTCCGTCGAGGGTGGTAGCTGTGAACGTGATGACGCGTACGCATCATTGAGGCGCAACGCGTGGCCCAGTTTAGCCTAACGCTTACCAGGCCGCATGATTCCAGCCGAACTTTCTGGCGTTGGATCGTAACGCGGATTTGGATCGCACGCCCACGCGTTTGCCATGCCTACGCCAGTGGTGAGGGCATTTTTTTTCAAGAATATGTAGAATGCAAAGTGCAGATGCGGTGTCGGATGTTTTTGAATAGACTAGGGAAAATAAAGATAAATAAAACTAAAAACAAACAAAAAAATAAAATTAACTTTAAAGGGAACGATCATACCATCGGTGTGTTGTCTCCTACATAGCACTTCTTAGTTACAAATCCTTAAGTTGGACCCATTGTGAGCTCCTTTTATGGTGGCTTGTGTTTGAACTATCCTAGGAATCTCCACCAGGTTTGTAATTTCAATATGACTCCATTCCTTCCCCACACCGAGGTCCTAAACTGGGCACGTAAAGCCTTCGAGTAAGTTAAAGCAGGTATTCAGGTTCCAGGGGTAGTGATTAATCAGAATGAATTCCCAAGATCCAAACCATGCTTTTTTATACCCGTCTTCGCTTTGATTTGCATTGTTCCAACCGGACGGTATGCAACCTGAATTTCCACTGAGATACCCAAACTTCTTAACCCATTCAGTCCGAGCTTTATACCAATCCTTGCACCTCAAATTGAAGCGTGGAACGCTTATTGAATCTTGCATACCAATTCTATCACTAGCCATCCCCCTCTCACTATAAATCCACCAAAGAACTCTAAGCTGGCCAATCTGTTTCAAGCTATGGCTGAATGAGCGGATAATTTATCGCTTTTGGGCATTTTTTTTAGTAGTTTTTAGTAAGTTCAAGCTACTTTTAGGATGTTGTTCATAGTTTTTGTTTAAATTCACATTTCTGGACTATTATTGAGTTTTTGTGTTTTTCTGTGATTTCAGATAATTTCTGGCTGAAATTGAGGGACTTGGAGCAAAACTCTGATAGGAGGGTGACAAAGGACTGCTGATGCTGTTGGAATCTGACCTCCCTGCACTCGAAATGGATTTTCTGGGACTACATAACTCCAAATGGCGCGCTCTCAATAGCGTTGAAACGTAGACATCTAGGAGCTTTCCTAGCAATATATAATAGTCCATACTTTATTCGAGAATTGACCGACGTCAAACTGGCGCTTAACGCCAGGTTCATGCTGCTGTCTGGAGTAAAACGCCAGAACACGTCACGACCCGAGTTGAAACTGCCCAAAACACGTTACAACTTGGCGTTTTAACTCCAAAAGAAGCCTAGCTGTGGGATAGATCAAGCTCAGCCCAACCCACACCAAAGTGGGCCCCGAAGTGGATGTTATGCATTCAATACTTACTCTGTAAACCTAGTAGCTAGTCATAATAAATAGGATAATTTATTATTGTATTAGACATCTTTGGTCTCAGTTTTTTTTATTCTTCATCTGAGAAGACTATTGATCACGTTTTGGAGGGGGCCATTCGGCCATGCCTGAACCTTTCACTTATGTATTTTCAACGGTGGAGTTCTACACACCATAGATTAAGGGTGTGGAGCTCTGTTGTACCTCAAGCTTCAATGCAATTACTATTATTTTCTATCCAATTCGAATTATTCCTATTCTAAGATATTTGTTGCACTTCAACTTTGATGAATGTGATGATCCGTGACACTCATCATCATTCTCACCTATGAACGCGCGTGATTGACAACCACTTCCGTTCTACCTAGACCGAGCGCATATCTCTTGGATTCCTTAATCAGAATCTTTGTGGTATAAGCTAGAATTGATGGGGGCATTCATGGGAATCCAGAAGGTCTAACCTTGTCTGTGGTATTCCGAGTAGGATTCTGAAGTACTGTGACGAGCTTCAAACTCCTGAAGGCTGGGCGTTAGTGACAGACGCAAAAGAATCAAGGGATCTACTCCAACCTGATTGAGAATCGACAGATGATTAGCCGTGCGTGACAGGAGCATTTGGACCTTTTCACTGAGAGATGAGATGTTGCCATTGACGACGGTGATCACATACAGCTTGCCATAGAAAGGAGATGTATGATAAAATTGGATAAAAGCAGTAGGAAAGCAGAGATTCAGGAGGAGGACAGCATCTCCATACACCATATGTAAATTAAAAAAAAAATAAACTTTTATCTTTTATTTTATGTTTATTATTTATTAATTTTCGAAAATCCATANGATTCTTAGGAATTTAAAGATTGAACCTTTCTTAATAAGGAAAGTAACAAAATTAATCCATTGGCAGCATTCTTGAGAATCCGGAAAGTCTAAACCTTGTCTGTGATATTTCGAGTAGGATTCAGGGATTGAATGACTGTAACAAGCTTCAAACTCGCGATTGTTGGGCGTAGTGATAGACGCAAAAGAATCACTGGATTCTATTCCAACATGATCGAGAACCAACAGATGATTAGCCGTGCTGTGACAGAGCATTTGGACCATTTTCACTGAGAGGATAGGAAGTAGTCATTAACAATGGTGACGCCCTACATATAGCTTGCCATAGAAAGGAGTAAGAAGAATTGGATGAAGGCAGTAGGAAAGCAGAGATTCAACGGGAACAAAGTATCTCCATACACTTATCTGAAATTCCCACCAATGATTTACATAAGTATCTCTATCTTTATTCTATGTTTTATTTATCTTTATATTCAAAAACCATTATAACCATTAGAATCTGCCTGACTGAGATTTACAAGATGACCATAGCTTGCTTCATACCAATAATCTCCGTGGGATCGACCCTTACTCACGTAAGGTATTACTTGGACGACCCAGTGCACTTGCTGGTTAGTTGTGCAAAGTTGTGACAAAGTGTGATTCACATTTGAGAGCTCCAAGTCTATTGGTGCCATTGTTGATGATCACAATTTCGTGTACCAGTTGTATTGGATGGTAATAGCCTTGGGACAAGTGTTTCCAATGGTTTTGTAGGCTCTACTTCCTTGTACTCCTCTGTGAATTCTTTCAATTCCAGACAAACCTCTTCAACTGCAACCACGTCTTGATCAAAGTCTTCGATTTCTTCCTCATCATTCAAGTCATAAGTTGGAGGTTGAGAAAAGTCTACCTCCACATCAGCTTTGTATTCACTTTGGGAGGATTCTCCAAGCTCAAAGAGTTCAATTATGGATTCAAGTTCATCACTAGAAGAGTTTAATTCATGATCATCACTGCCAAGGGAATTAGCTTCTTGATCTGTTCCGTCCAATTCTTCATAAGATACATGCCTCGGGGGTTGTGCACTATCCTCTTTGGCATCAGTTGTAATTTTCTTAGCGGAACTCTCTGCAATTCTTGATTCCCATAGAGGTTCAGCATCTCCTAAATCTTCAACCAATTCTTCTTCTTTGATAAATTCGGCTTTTTCTACTTATTCCAGTACAAAGTCATGCTCATTACTATCTATCGGGGCTTCCAGTGTCTCCTTCATGCTACGTTCTTCATTAAACTCCCCACATGAAGCCATGGGGGTTCCTTGAACGTCCGAATGTTGGGATGCTAATCGATTTATCGCTTGCTCCAATTGGTGAAGAGTTGCATGAAATTGGTTCATTGTTTCCTTGAGACGATCCTTTGATTCTTGTTCCATTGGATATGGGCATGCTGCATATGAAAGTGGTGGTTCTTGGGAGTAGTTGGGTTGGAATTGGGATGGATATGGGTTAGGGTCATAAGGAGGTGAATGGTTGTAGTTGGTTTGTCAGTATGGTGGTTCAGAGTTATGTAGGGGAGGTGGTTCATAAGCATATGACGGGGCTTGTCGGTAACTACAAGGGGGTCCACCATATCCATCATCTTGGTACGCACCTCGGAATGGCTCTTGACTATAGTAATTGGATGGAGGTAGTTTGTCATGAAGGGGTCCACCATAACTATTGTCTTGGTATGCATCGTAGAATGGTCGTTGTCCATGGTACTTTGGAAAGTGTTATTGCCAAAAGGGTTTATCAGATCCTCGTGGCTCCTTCCATCTTTGATTGTTTCGACCTTGATGCATGTTCCTATTATAGCTTCCATTCCTTGCAACAATATTGGAACCTAACTTAAAGGCAGAGGGGTGAGAATTCATAGTAGCTAATAGAAATTAGAAACAAAAATAAAAACAAAAACAAATGAACAGCAAAAGAAAGTATTTACAATAACCAATAATAAGGCACACGTTTGGAAATACCCGGCAACGGCGACATTTTGACGAGAGGACTTTTGTTAGTAAAGAATTTCACAAAAATAATCGCGTTGTAAGTATAGCTTCTAGACCAACAAAGAGTCCTTTCGCACAAAAGTTTTGCTTGTCACTAAAGCAAACCCAATAAAATTTATAATCGAAGTATTGAAATCTCAGGTCGTCTCTTAAGAAATTGCAGGGAGGTATGATTTATTATTGGTTATGGAAAAGTATCTTTTGGTTTTTTTGAAAGGTTTGAACAAGGAATTTAGATGCAAGAAAATAAATTAATAACTAGAAAAACTCTTCGCAAGGTATGAGAACTGGAAATCCCATCCTAGTTATCCTTATCAGTTGTGATGAGAATTGTTTATTGCTCTCACTTAGTTAACCCTTACTAAATAAAGGAAGGTTAAGTGGACTAATCAGTTTGATTCCTCAAGTCCTAGTCAACTCCTATAGAAAGACTAGCTTTAGAGGGATCCAAATCAATCAGAAAATTCCAATTTTCAATCAACAGCTGAGTTTGACAACTCAAGTGTCACCAATTACTCAACCAAAGCCAAAAGAGAAAAAATACAAATTATTTATATCCTAAAGAGAAGAAAGCAATCATAAATCTGAAATACCTCAAATTATATTAAATAGAAAATCAAATTAAACATAGGAATCCATAAACGAAATTGGGAAAATAAACAAACTAAAGTAATAGAGTAAATAGAAGTAGAAGAGAATATAAATTAAAAGAACATTGAACCTGGAATTGTGAAGAAGAAGTCCTAATCCTAAAAGAAATCCTAAATCCTAAAACTTAAGAGAGAGGAGAGAGCCTCTCTCTCTAGAAAACTACATTTAAAACCTATATTGTGAATAATGAATGTTGTGAATGTTCTTCCCTTGAATGGATGTATTCCCCCACTTTATAGCCTCTAATATGTGTTTTTTGGGATGGGATTTGGGCCGAAAAGGAGTCCAAAAATTGCTGGAGACATTTTCCGCAATTTTCTGCACGTGGCGTCAGATGAGCGGATATTTTATACGCTTTTTGGGGGTAATTTCATGTAGATTTTATTATATTTTAGTTAGGTTTTAGTATAATTTTATTAGTTTTTAGGCAAAATTCATAATTCTGGACTTTACTATGAGTTTGTGTGTTTTTATGTAATTTCAGGTATTTTCTGGCTGAAATTGAGGGAGCTGAGCAAAAATCTGATTTAGGCTGAAAAATGACTGCTGATGCTGTTGGATTCTGACCTCCCTGCACTCGGAATGGATTTTGTGGAGCTACAGGAGTCCAATTGGCGCGCTCTCAATTGGGTTGGAAATTAGACATCTAGGGATTTCCAGCAATATATAATAGTTCATACTTTGCACGAAGATAGATGATGTAAACTGGCGTTCAACGCCAGTTCCATGTTGCAGTTTGGCGTTCAGCGCCAGAAACAGGTTGCAAGTTGGAGTTCAATGCCAGAAACAAGTTACAACCTGGCATTCAACTCCAGAAATAGTCTAGGCACGTGAGAAGTTTAAGTCTCAGCCCCAGCAAAAACTAAGTGGGCCTCAGAAGTGGATTTCTGCTCTATCCATCCTAGTTACTCATTTTTTGTAAACCTAGGTTTCTAGTTTAGTATTTAAACAACTTTTAAAGATTTATTTTGCATATCATGACATTTTTCAATCTGCATTTTATAATCTTTGACGGCATGAGTCTCTAAACTCCATTGTTAGAGGTGAGGAGCTCTGCAGCGTCTCGATGAATTAATGCAATTATTTCTGCTTTCCATTCAAACATGCTTGTTCCTATCTAAGATGTTCATTCGCGCTTCATTATGAAGAAGGTGATGATCCGTGACACTCATCACATTCCTCAATCCATGAACGTGTTCCTGACAACCACCTCCATTCTACATTAGATTGAATGAGTATCTCTTAGATTCCTTAATCAGAATCTTCGTGGTATAAGCTAGAATTGTTGGCGGCATTCATGAGGATCCGGAAAGTCTAAACCATGTCTGTGGTATTCCGAGTAGGATTATGGGATTGGATGACTATGATGAACTTCAAACTCGCGAGTGTTGGGCGTAGTGATAGACGCAAAAGGATCAATGGATCTTATTTCGACATGATCGAGAACCAACAGATGATTAGCCATGCNGGTTAGTTGTGCGAAGTTGTGTTTATGCCATGGTATTGAACACCAAGTTTTTGGATTCATTACCGGGGATTATTTGATTTGTGAAAAGTATTGATCACAATTTCGTGCACCAATGCTGTACCTCTTCAGACTCATCCTCCTTCACCCTGTGATGCAACTACTGGGAAGTCTTTGGATCCTCTATGATTACTTCTGGTACATTTGTGTATAGCCCGACCTGTGGACGTTGAACTATTTTTTTTGTAATTTGTAGTCTTGATTTCTGGATACTTTGGTTGCTTTTCTGTTAGCAACTTTATTTTGGAAAAACAAAGTAGTTTCTCAGGCGCTTGGGGTTAACTTCAGGTGGCCTCTTGGGTCTTTGTTTATTATAGCAGTTTGGTTCCTACCTGTTGATTGCTTGCTTAGTATTTAGGCTGAGGCGTTGAAATACTGTTTTCCGACCTCTTTTGACTGCCTTTACACTTTTACTTGTAGCTTTAATTCTTTTGGGTCATGGCCTTCTGGGTCCGACTTGAAGTCCCTTAAAGCGCATGGCTTCTGTTTGGCTGACTCCTTCTGAAGTTATTTTAGTAATCCATTTTGTTTGGATCTTTGTCAGATCTCTTCTATGGATTACCTTGTATAACTTTTTGTAGGTTTGTTTGGGGCCGACTTCATCATGTTGGTCTCGTCTAAGTTATTTCTAGTAATCCGTTTTGGATCTTTGTCAAATCTCTTTTATGGATTACTTTTATAACTTTAGCTTGTGGGAGGCCGACTTCATCACGTCGATCCCTTCGAAGTTATTTCTAGTAATCCTTCTGGGATCTTTGTGAGATCTCTTTTATGGATTACTTTTATAACTTTGGTTTGCGGGAGGCCGACTTCATCATGTCGGTCCCTTCGAAGTTATTTATAGTAATCCATTTCGGATCTTTGTCAGATCTCTTTTATGGATTACTTTTATAACTATGGTTTGTGGGAGGCCGACTTCATCATGTCGGTCCCTTCGAAGTTATTTCTAGTAATCCTCTTTTTTAGGGCTGGCCAGGCCTCTTTCTAGGAATTTACTTTTTATAACTTTGTTGTTGTGGTCGACTGGCCTAAATTCTTCATGTCGGTCCGTCTTTTAAGTTATTTTTTAGCAACCCATTTTTATTAAGACCTCATCAGGTCCTTTCCTATGGGTCACTTTCGATAACTTATTGCATTTAATCTGTTTTGCCGCTTTTCATCTTTGCCAATTTTGTGAAAATTAGGTTTGATCCTCGCCTGGTCGACCTTTGATGAATTCAGTTTCATCTTTGTTGGCCCTTATTGTGATCGAGCAGTGAATTTAGTTTTCACTTTTGCCGCTCTGTAGCTTTATAATCGTGCGATGAAATTTTGTGTTCCAGATTAATGCGTCTTGATAAAGGATTTGTAGAAAACTTGAAAAATCTTTATTCAAAAATAAAATATGCAAGTATATACATGTGGGAGTTTTACTCCTCTAAGTTACGTATTTCATGGATCTTGGCTTGGTGCCTCGTTAAAAAACCTTTTTAAGGAAAAAGAGTTGACCTCATCCTAAGATCCTTTACTACCTCTTAACTGTAGTACCTTATTAAGTTGCAGGCGTGCCATGACCTTGGGAGCTCTCGCCCTTCGAGTTCGGATAGCTTATAGTAGCCTCTTCCGAGTACTTCTATAACTCGGTAGGGTCCCTTCCAGTTTGCTGCCAGCTTTCCTTTTCCAGGTCGAGTTATTCCGATGTCATTTCAGAGTAGGACGAGGTCATTCTCGGTAAAACCTCGTGGCACTACCTTTTGATTGTATCTTGAAGCCATTCGACGTTTTAATGCCTCTTCCCTGATCCGAGCTCTTTCTCGGATTTCTGGAAGTAGGTCAAGTTCTTCCCTTTGAAGTTGGGAGTTGGCCTCTTCACTGTAGTGGATCACTCTGGGTGATCCTTCTTTGACCTCCACTGGGATCATTGCCTCCATTCCCTAAGCTAATCGGAAAGGTGATTCCCTTCTGGTGGAGTGTGGAGTTGTCTGATATGCCCATAGGACTTGCGGGAGCTCTTCAGCCCAGGCTCCCTTTGAATCCTGTAATCTCCGTTTTAACCTGGCTAATATGACTTTGTTGGCAGCTTTTGCTTGTCCGTTGGCCTGGGGGTATTCTACGGATGTGAATTGGTGTTTTATGTTTAGATCAGCCACTAATTTTCTGAAGCCTGCATCTGTAAATTGAGTGCCATTGCTGTGGTGATGGAGTATGGAACCCCATACCTTGTGATAATATTTCTATATAGGAATTTTCGACTTCTTTGAGTAGTGGCGTTAGCTAGGCGTTCTGTCTCAATCCATTTTGTGAAATAGTTTACCCCCACGATGAGGAATTTGACTTGTTCGAATCCTTGAGGAAAAGGACCGAGAAGGTCGAGTCCCCATTTTGCGAATGGCCAGGGTGAGGTTACGTTGATAAGCTCCTCTGGTAGAGCGATGTGAAAGTTGGCATGTCCGCTGTGATTTTTTCCAATTCGCGCGGATGCGTGAGCTATGCGTCTGCATCGCTTCTCGCTGGTCATCTCCTCAATTTCTTGTGTTCCTTCTATTTTTGCAAGCTTCCTCTCCATTCTCTAAGCCATTCCTGCCCTATGAAGCCTGAAACACTTAACACACAGATCACGGCATCGAATGCTATAAAGGAGAATAAAAATATACCATTAAAAGATCTTTAGGATGCAAGTTTTCAATCATGGGACAGTTTTGGGAAGGAATTATAAATACATGCAAATCATACGAATAAGTGGGTGCAGACTTGATAAAACCACACAATTAAACACAACATAAATCATAAAATAATAGTTTATCAACCTCCCCACACTTAAACATTAGCATGTCCTCATGCTTAGTTGAAGGAGATAAATATGAATGAATAGGGACATGTAAGACTCATGCAATGCAATGCAACATATATATATATATATATATATATATATTATATATATATATATATATGAATGCAACTATATGATTCCTGTCCACTTGGTCAAAAGTAAGTAAGCTCTTTAAGACAATCATAAATCAAATTCCACCAATTCAATTTATACAGTAAGAACAGATAAAAACGCAAGAAAATAGCTCATGAAAGTAGGGAACACAGAATTTAAGCATTGAACCCTCACTGATGATGTATGTGTACTCTAGTCTCTCAAGTGTATAGGGTAATCATGCTTTCTAAATTTTGTTCTACACCTAACCAATCAACAACATTTAATGTACCAATGCAAACATCATGAGGTCTTTTCTAGGTTATAATGGGGCTAAGGTAAGGGTAAGGGTATATATGGCCAAGTGAGCTTATGAAGTGAATCTTTTATTAACTTGAGCTTTCACCTATCATATATATATATATTCTATATAACTTCAAATTTCATACCTAGCTACCCAAAATTTCACCTTCACATTCCATGCTCATGTATTAACTTTTATTTTAATTTTATCACATACTCATTGATCTATGAACTTTAACTTAGCATTGGGGTAATTTTGTCTCCTTATTAATTTATTGAATATTTTTGGATTTTTTTTAACATGAAAATAAACATAGCTTATCAATGCACATAGATTTTTAATTTTTCTTATAATTTCACATGGGTAGGTACCCAAATTCCCATTATGTTATCATGACACATTCCCTTATTAACCTTTGTTCCCACAATCTTCCCATACTCAATTAACACACAATTCTGTCTTACTTAAGATTCAATTGGGATATTTAATTATTTTTCCGCTTAAGGCTAGTAATGTGGCAAAATATATAACAAATGGGATTTAAAGGCTCAAAGTGGCTAACAAAGGTAATTTAAAGGGTAGGCTTATTTGGGATAAGTGAGCTAAACAAATAATGGCCTCAATCATATGCAAGCATATAAATATATTAAATATTGGACATATAGAATGGAGCAAAATATAGATTACAATAATAGAGAAGTAAACACACAAGAATAAAATATTTATGGTTAAATAATGTAACCATGTATTTAGGCTCAAAGTCTCACGGGTTGTGTGTTCTTGGCTTTTTAAACTATGTTCCAGATACAACTTCAAGCAAATTTAGCATAAAAGTTTTGATTTAAATTAGTGAAATTTTTTCAAAAATAGGTTCCTAGAAGAAACTTATTATCTTTTCAATCAAGTAGAACATGCATGAAATTAACCTATTACTATGCAATCTATCCTATTCTACAAAAGAAAAACTAACTAAATATCCTATTTTATTGGTGTTAAGGAAGATAAATTACCTCCGAAAGTCAGGTACTGACCGACCTCCCCACACTTAAAGCTTTGCACCATCCTCGGTGCCATCTGTCAGGAACAAGGGAGGGCTGGTAGCAGTATCTCCACCGTCGGGACCGTCATGACTCCCTGTGCTGGTGATGGAGGTGGAGTCTAGGGTGTCTGGGTCTTTCTCAGGTTTGTTTTTACCTGTGAGTAGCTCCTTGAGGTATTTGAAATGACATTGGTTACGGCGCTCTCGTAGCTTCGCTTTCTGTTCTTGCCGGTCCAACCTTTCCAGTAACTGATGGAGCAACTGACTTGTTGAAGTTGCTTGTGATGTGGACGGAGGAATGTCTGTAGCTGGTTCTGCAGGCTGGCTGGTAAGGGCTGTAGGTGGCTTGAGATATTTCCCGTTAGGGACGTACTGATCATCCCGTGGAAGCATGGCTTTGGTGTCCCCAACTCTGTAGGAGACTCCGACTATTGAGACGAAATCTGAGACCAAGGCGAGAAAAGGTAAGTTGCCTGCAATTTGTACATGTCCCAGAGCACCCCGGATGTGTCTTGGTAAGTTTAAAGGTTGGTCCGTAAGGATGTACTATAGTAGAATGGCCATGTCGGCGGTGAAGGAGGACTCATAAGTGCTCGGAATGACGTAATGGGACATAATCTGTGTCCATACACGAGCTTCTAGGGTAAGTGCAGAAGCTGATATTCCCTTAGGTCGGGAGCGATGGTATCCATAAATCCATCTGCTGCCAGGTTATGCGATAACTCTGAGAATAGTGTCCCAGTCGAATTGGTACGTCTGGCGCTTGAGTGTGGCTTCTTGAAATGCGTCTAATCCTTTTGGAGCAGGGGGAAGATCTAGAGCTCGCTAAATGGCTTCTTCTGTAATAGGGACTTACTTCTGACAGACATAGACGGACTGCAGGGTTGGCAAGTGGAAATTGGAGTATAACTCAACTACCCATGAAAGATTAACCTGCCGTGACTGTCTCCGTAGGAACCCCAATTGTCTGCGTTCAATTTGCGGATCAACAAAGGTAGAAATGTTGGTCGGGAGGATAAGAAGGTATTCATTGTTATAATTCCTCTCTGCCAGGATAGGGAACATCTGCTCACAGTAGCGGTTAGGAAACCGCGCAACATCCTTTGCTGGGAAGGCTTTTTCTTTTTCATCGACCTTGATGATCCTCTTGATTCTTTTTCTTGAGGGTTTTATTGCTGTTGAAGATGGCTCTGCCACTAATGCTCGTTTTGTTCCTCTCCTTGGTGGTGGTTTGGGAGTAGCTTTCTCCTTGCCTTTCTTGGTGGCCATCCAGAAAAAGAAAAGAGAAAGGAATATGTAAAGCTAAGGGTTTGAGCAAGGGAGCAAATACAATGGGTGGTAATCAATGCACAGGGAAGAAAGATGTCGTTAACACATGGTCTAGGCTACATGTGAAAAGTTCATCAATTATAACAAAGCAAGTGCATGTAATGACAATTGAATGCAAAGTGTTTAGTGGCATGCTGGCAAAGACATGAGTAGCATGGATCAAGCATTCAATGTCCAAGTTAGATTACCAAGCCTGTCAAACTAACAATATGTTTATATGGACAATTATATTTAATTAATAAAATATCAAAGGGGTTTTGTGAAAAACAGGTGTTAGAGAAGGATAACATAAAAGTAGTGCATGATGCCATACGGGCTTTTTTCACAAACACTTAGCATGCATGGTAAATAAGGTATTGAAAGTATTAAATTGAGCATGCAAGCAACCCTATAAAAAAGTAATATATAAATGTCAAATAATTTCTTAATAATCCACAAGCAAAATATAGAAAATAAAGACCCAAATAAATTTCCAACATCAATAAAGAATGGTTTAAAAAGAAAAAGAAAAAGAAAACATAGAAAATGAAAGTAAAAAGAAAAAGAAGAAGAGAACATGAAAATAAGAAGAAGAATAGAAAAGGAAAGAGGGAAGAAGAAAAGAAAAAACCTTGATAATGGTGGTGAAAAAAAGGAAGTAGAAAGTGAGAAAGAAGGAAGAAGGAAGAAGGAAGAAGAAAGAAATAAGAAGGGAGAAGAAAAAATTAGGATTTGGGGAAGAAAAGATAAGAAATTTGGCTGATCTGGATAAGCTGTGCGCCGCATGTGACATGGACGCGTGAGTGATGCGTTTGCGTAGTGTGCGGTGTTTTTAAGTGACGCGAACGCGTGGGTCACATGGTCGTGTGAGTGGATTTGTGCTATTAGCGCGAGAGCAGCCTCGCGTTCTCACAACTCTCTGTTTGAAAGTCATTTTGCCAAATTTTAGGGTGATGCATTCGCGTGGGTAACGCGATCGCGTGAATGACCATATTTTGAAAATGACGCGGGAGCGTGGGACACGCGTTCGTGTGGGGCTTGTGCTTTCAGCACGATTCCAGCCCAGCTCCATCATAACTCTCTGCCATACACCCATTTACGTCGATTTTACAAGGCCACGCGTTTGTGTGAGTGACGCGGACGCGTGCGGAAGCTATTTCGCAAATGATGCAAACGCGTTAGTGACGCGGTCACGTAGGCAAGTTTGTGCCAAAGGCACGCCTCCAGCCACACTTTCATGTGACTCTCTATTCAATTTAGTTTTCTTCCCAACGCACATATGACGTGGACGCGTCGCATGCTCTCTTTTCTTTTTTTTTATATATGCAACGTGTAGATGGAGATGCAAACTATATGTACTAATAATGAGGAGAGTTATTGAAAAAGAAAACGAAGAAGAGAGAAAGGAACGGTCATACCATGGTGGGTTGTCTCCCACCCAGCACTTTGCTTTAACATCTTTAAGTTGGACCCAACTTTGCTGTTGGTGGATCCTCTAATAGGAAGATCTCTAGCTCCTTGTTTTTCTTCATTTTCTCACCATGATATAGCTTTAAGCGATGGCCATTGACTTTGATGAATTCAGAGCTTGAAGGATGACTCAAGTGGAAAACTCTATATGGCTCGACCTTCTCTACTTTATAGGGACCTTCCAATCTTGACCTCAACTTGCCTGGCATGAGCCTCAGTATGGAGTTGTAAAGGAGGACTAAGTCCCCAGGTTGGAACTCTCTCCTCTTGATGTGCTTGTCATGCACAGCCTTCATCTTTTCCTTGTACAGCCTGGAGTTCTTATAAGCTTCTAGGCGAAGGTTTTCTAATTCTTGCAGTTGCAACTTCCTTTCAGCTCCGGCTTTCTCAAATCCCATGTTGCATTCTTTCACTGCCCAAAAGGCTTTTGCTCTACCTCAACTAGGAGGTGACAGGCTTTTCCATAAACTAAGTGGAAGGGACTCATCCCAATGGGTGTCTTGTATGATGTTCTGTATGCCCAGAGTGCATCTTGTAGCCTGGTGCTCCAGTCTCTCCTATGAGGTTTGACTATCTTCTACAATATACACTTTATTTCTCTGTTAGACACCTCGGCTTGCCCATTAGTCTGGAGGTGATAGGTTGTTGATACTTTATGAATTATCCCATGCCTCTTCAGTAATCCTGTTAGTCTCCTGTTACAAAAGTGGGTGCCTTGATCGCTCACGATTGCTCGTGGTGATCCAAAGCGACAAATAATATGGTTTCAAACAAAGGAAACAACAGTGTTAGCATCATCAGTGCGGGTAGGAATTGCTTCCACCCATTTAGAAACGTAATCTACAACTAACAATATATAAAAGTAACTATTAGAATTTGGAAATGGACCCATGAAGTCAATGCCCCAAACATAAAAAATTTCACAGAAAAGCATAATTTGTTGAGGCATCTCATCCCTCTTGGATATATTACCAAACCTTTGGCAAGGGGAACAAGATTTAAAAAATTCGGCAGCGTCTTTAAAAAGAGTAGGCCACCGGAATCCACAGTCTAGAATTTTTCTAGCTGTTCTTTGAGGGCCAAAATGTCCTCCACTCTCAGATGAGTGGCAGGCCTCTAAAATGGACTGGAATTCTGATTGAGGCACACACCGTCTAATTACCTGGTCAGCACCACACCTCCATAAATATAGATCATCCCATATATAATATTTGGACTCATTTTTCAGCTTGTCTCTTTGATGCTTAGTAAAATTTGGAGGAAAAGTGTGGCTAACTAGATAATTAGCTACAGGTGCATACCAAGGGACTACTTCAGATACTGGTTGTAGGTTATCAAATGGGAAATTATCATCTATAGGAGATGAGTCATCCTTAATGTGCTCAAGGTGACTCAAGTGGTCTGCCACTAGATTCTGGGTACCACTTCTATCCTTAATTTCTAAATCAAATTCTTGTAGTAGCAGTATCCAACGTATAAGCCTTGGTTTGGATTCCTTTTTAGCCAATAGATATTTTAGAGCTGCATGGTCTAAGTACACTACTACTTTAGCACCAAGTAAATAGCCTCGGAATTTATCCAGAGCAAAAATAATAGCAAGAAGCTCTTTTTTAGTAGTAGTGTAATTAGACTGAGTAGCGTTTAAAGTCTTAGATGCATAAGCAATTACAAAAGGATCCTTACCTTCAAGCTGAGCCAGCGCTGCTGCTACTGCATGATTGGAAGCGTCACACATAATTTCAAATGGCTGACTCCAGTCTGCTCCTTTTACAATTGGAGCTTGAGTCAGGGCAGTTTTCAGCTTATCAAAAGCTTGCTTACAACTTTCACTGAACTCGAACTCAATATCTTTCTGCAACAGTCTGGATAAAGGCAATGCTACCTTACTGAAGTCCTTAATAAATCTCCTGTAAAAACCTGCTTGGCCAAGGAACGAACAGACTTCCCTCACGGAGGAGGGGTAAGGTAAACTGAAAATAATGTCCACCTTTGCTGGATCTACAGAAATGCCAGTATTAGACACAACATGTCCTACTACAATTCCTTGTTTTACCATAAAGTGACATTTTTCAAAATTCAATACAAGGTTTGTACTAACACATCTATCCAATACTTTAGATAAACTATCCGAGCAAAGGCTAAATGAATCACCATATACGCTAAAATCATCCATAAAAACCTCCATACAGTTCTCAATAAGGTCAGAGAAAAGACTCATCATGCACCTTTGGAAAGTAGCAGAAGTTCCAAAAGGACATGTAAAAGTGGTCTTTTTCTGATCTTCAGGAGCTATATGGATTTGAAAATAACCTGTATAACCATCTAGAAAGCAGTAATGAGATTTACCTGACAGGCGATCAAGCATCTGATCAATGAATGGCAAGGGGTAATGATCCTTGCGAGTGGCTTGGTTGAGACGCCTATAGTCAATGCAAACTCTCCATGAATTCTGCATTCTAGTTGTCAGAAGTTCTCCACGCTCATTCATTACTGTTATGACTCCAGACTTCTTGGGCACTACTTGTACTGGACTGACCCATTCGCTATCTGAGATGGGGTAAATGATATCTGCTTCAAGTAGCCTGGTTACTTTTTTCTTGACAACTTCTAAGATGATGGGTGATAAACCATTATTTTATGAATTACATTGTGTTTAATTGAGTTGTTTTATCAAGTCTCCACCCACTTATTCATATAATTTGCATGTATTTACAATTCCTTCCTAAAAATGTTCTATGATTGAAAACTTGCTTCCTAAAGATCTTTTAATTATATAGTTTTATTCTCATTTGTACCATTCGATGCCATGATCTGCGTGTTAAGTGTTTCAGGCTTCATAGGACAAGAATGGCATAAAGAATGGAGAGGAAGCTTGCAAAAATGGAAGGAACACAAGAAATTGAGGAGATGACCAGCAAGAAGTGATGCGAGCGCATGGCTCACGCAATCGCGCGAAATGGAGAAAATCGCAGTGACGCGCTCGCGTGCCTGACGTGACCGCGTGGATTGGAAGCTACACAAGTGACGCGAATGCGTAGACAACGTGCACGCGTGGCACAAAAAATGCGGAGCGACGTGAACGCGTAGACAACGTGGTCGCGTGACGTGCGCGATCTGCAAAATTACAAAAGTCGCTAGCATAGATTCTGGGCCGCGTTTTAACCCAATTTCAGCCCGGAAACACAGATTAGAGCGAGGGAACTTGCAGAGATAGAAGAGAACATTCATTCCACATAATTTCAAGTTTTTAGATCTGATTATACTTCTCCCCTAGGTTTTTTCTATTTTACATTCATAATTTAGGATTTGAAGATTTTTGGCTTTGGTTATCGAGAAGAGTCTACCTCTGGAACTAGTCATTCTAGTTTGTTTACCTACTTTTCATTTACTCTTCCATATTCTTAATTTGTCTAGAGTTGACATTGGATTATTTTTAGAGTTCATTAATACAAGACTATTTTTACTTTTAATTGATCTCTTTGATTATTGTTTATTATGTCTCTTTTTATTTTCCCCTTAATTTTGTGAAGTCTATATTTATGATAATGGAGTAGTTCCCCAACTTGATTGGGAGTTGATTAAAAGGAGAACTTTGAGTTGGAATACTCAAGAGTTCAATTGTAATTGGTCCATTGTTGGTTGGCTTGTTAGTCACTAACTCTAATCCTTCCCAGGGGAGAAGATTAGGACTTGTGAATAGAAGTTGACTTTTCATCATTCGTTGAGGGTTAACTAAGTGAAAACAATGACTAATTATTAATTGATCTTGATAAAATTCCAACAAGGATAGAACTTCCAATTAATCTTCTCTCGGTCAAGATTTTTATTTAAATCACATAAATTCTCTAATTTAATTTTCCGTTTATCAAACTCAAAACCAATTTGGAAAACCTCTGATTGATAAAATAGCACATATTCTTGCAACTCGTAGGGAGACGACCTGGGATTCATACTCCTAGTATTTTATTTCTAAAATTTGTGACAACTCTTTTCTAAATTGATAAGTGGATTTTTGCCGGTTAAGAACTGTACTTGCAATGCCATTTTTCTAAATAATTCTTAATCTGCCAATTTTCGCCAACGTTAGTAGGATTCAATCTTTTTTTAGGCTGACGAACAGGCTTTGCTCCCTCTTCTAAAAATATTCGGTGTTCACAAACTTGAGGGTTGATGCCTACTATATCCACCAAGCTCCATCCAATTGCTTTCTTATGCGTTCTCAATACACTAAGCAGTTGTTCTTCTTGTTGGGAAGTGAGCTCCCTTGCAATGATAACTGGAAACTTCTGCTTGTCCTCAAGGTAAGCATACTTGAGGTGTGGAGGAAGGGGTTTTAATTCCATTTTCTGCTCATGGCTTGACTCTGGAACATTTGGGGCTGGTGAAAATGGTAAAGTGCCCTCATTGTCTTCAGAAGGTGTCCCCACACGTGGACCTTGCTCTATGTACTTCTCTTCTAATTCTTCCTGGTGAACTTTAGCTACAGTTTCATCAATGATGTCACACTGAGAGATAGAATGATCTTCCGGAGGGTGCTTCATAGCTTCATTTAAATTGAACTTCACTATTCTGCCATCTATCTCAAAAGAGTAAGTTCCTGAGAATGCATCCAGCTTGAACTTTGAAGTCTTCAGGAATGGTCTTCCAAGCAGGATTGATGATGGCCTCCCTGAGTCATTAGGGGGCATTTCCAGGATATAGAAGTCAATGGGAAATGTGAGCCCCTTAATGCTCACTAATATATCTTTAGCAATTCCAACCACTGTAATAATGCTTTTATCTGCTAACACAAAACGAGCTGCCGACCTTTTTAAGGGAGGGAGCCTCAAGGTATCATATATAGACAAAGGCATTATACTAACACACGCTCCTAAATCATACATGCAGTAAAAAATTATCACACCTCCAATGGTACAGTTAACCATACATGGACCTGGATCACTACATTTTTTAGGTATACCTCCTATTAAAATAGAGATAGAACTGCCTAAAGGAGTAGTTTCTAATTTATTAATTTTATCTTTATAATCCTTTAGAAACTTCGCATATTTAGGTACTTGTTGAATAACATCAAAAAGGGGAACAGTTACCTCAACCCTTTTGAATATTTCTACCATTTTGGGATCAAGTTCCATTTACTTCCAGGGCTTCCTTGAAAGTTTTGGAAAGGGGATAGGACGAACGTTATCTGCGGCTTCAGCATTCTTTGGTGCTTCATTCTGTAGTTGAGCTTCCTCTACTTCAACTATGTCTTATATGTCCTCTTCCTCGTTAGCATCTTCCACTTCTACTACATCTTCAGCTGAAGTGTGTTCTGGTGGGCTTGGCTCTTCATGGTTCCTCTCTTGTAATGTGGTTCCGGACCTCAAGGTGATGGCTTTGATGCCACCCTTGGGATTGGGTAAAGGTTGAGAAGGAATTCCACTAGAGATTGAGGGCTGGTTGTTGGAGTTATTTAGTGATCCAATCTGTGAGACAAGAGCTTGCAAGGTAGAGTTTAGACCATTTAGAGTAGAAGCAAGGTTGTTTTCCTTGGCCTGCTGTCTCCGATCAATAGATTGTAGTAACTCATCATTAGAAGATGAAGAGGGATAAGTGATATGAGGGGTCTGTTGAGATGCTTGGGGCTACCTTAGATGAGGTGCTCTGTAGGCCTGATTTTGATTCTGCTGTCTGATGTTGTTATTGTTATTCCACCTCTGGTTTCCATTGTTATCTCTGCCTCTTCTGGTATGATTGTCCCTCCAACCATGGTTAGAATTATCTCTCCAACCTTAGTTAGAATTGTCCTGCCATCCATGGTTGTAGCTGCTACCTTGATTGTATCCTTGATTTGGGCAGTCATAGAAGTTATGAGTGGCTGCCACAGTGTTGTCTTCTTATTGGAGCTACGGACATTCATCAGTATAATGACTATAATCAGCACAGATCCCGCATACTCTTTGTGGAACCAACTGTTGGCTTTGTTGTGGTGGGGGAGGCTGAGCTTGCTGAGCTTGTTGTTGACTCAACTGCATCAACTTCAGAAAGTTGGTCATTTCACATATACTCTGAGTTAGAGCGGTAGTCTCTCTGCTAGAGGATACCTCTGCAACAGCTTTTGAGTGGCTTTGCCTCTGCCTGTGATTRCTAGTGGATTCAYCTAAGTCACTGATCAARTGCCATGCTTCATCAGTGGTCTTGTACTTTTTCATAGACCCATTGCTAGCACCTTCCAATGTGGTCTTATCTTGAGACTTCATGCCCTGTGTGAAGTAGCCGAGCAACACCAACTTGTCAATCATGTGGTGGGGACATGCTTCCAGAAGATTGTTGAAGCGCTCCCAATATTCGTAGAGAGTCTCAGATTCGTCTTGAATAACCATGGAAATTTCTTTCCTCAATCTATCAGTAACTTCAGCTGGAAAGTATTTTTCCAGAAATTCTCTTCTAAGCGTATCCCAGTTAGCAACAGTCACTCCAGGTTGAGTGTAGTACCACTCTCTCACCTTTCCCTCAAGAGAGAACGGGAAGGCTTTTAACAGAATAAAAGTTTCATCTGTACCATCACGCTTAACAGTAGAACATGCTATTTGGAAATCCCTAAGATGCTTGATAGGCTCTTGAGCAGGTAAGCCGTGAAACTTGGACATCAAGTTGAGTAGCGCAGTCTTTAGTTCAAAATCTGCAGCCACCACTGGTTGATGCGCTTGATAAGATTGTAGTGTAAAATTTGGGGCTCCAGCTTCCTGGATAGTAACTCTCCTAGGTGCTGCCATGTTACCTGCACGTGAGTTAACTGAATCAGTAGTAGAGAAGATTGTTTTTTCCTCAAATGGCAGTTCAGATTTGCCCTCAGATGAGACTGGTGAATCGATGACAATCACTTCACCACCCTCAAAGGCTAATCGACGTCGAGCTCACCTAATACGTGAAATAGTTCTTTTAAAATCAGGATCAAAAGCGGCTAAGCTCGGATCAGGCAAATGACGTGTCATTCAACGAAAGAAACACACAGCTCATGGTGATAAAGGCAAAATAAAATAAAATGCAGATAAATTCCAATCAATAAATTAGCACACTATTGGAACTCCCCGGCAACGGCGCCAAAAATTGACGTGGCAGAAATTGGTAGATTGAGAAATTAATGTAAGAAATACGTTGCAAGTACAGTTCTTAACCAACAAAAATCCGCTCATCAATGTAGAAAGGTTGCCACAAAATTAGAATAAAAATACTGGGAGTATGAGTCCCAGGTCGTCTCTTAATGCGTTATAGAAAGATGTGCTATTTTATCAATCAGAGGTTTTCCAAAATGTTTTGAGTTTGATAACAGGAAATTAAATCAGAGAATTTATGTAATTTAAATAAAAACCTTGACGGGGAGAAGATTAATCGGAAGTTCTATCCTTGTTAGATTTCTCTCAAGATTAATTGATAATTGAAGGTTGCTTCTACTTAGTTATCCTTTACTGAGTAAAGGAAAGTCAAATAAGTTGGAAGTCTACTACTATTCACAAGTTCTAATCCTCTCCCTTGGGAAGGATTAGTGTTAGTGACTAGAGAGCAAGCCAACAATAAACCCAATTACAATTTAGCTCTTGAGTATTCCAACTCAAGGTTCTCCTTTTAATCAACTCCCAATCAAGTTAGAGAACTACTCCATTATCATGAATGTAAACTTCACAAAATTAAAAAGGGTTCTTGTATTAATAAATTATAAAAATAATTCAATTGTAACTCTGGACAAAGTAAGGATATGAAAGAGTAAGCGAAAAGTAAGAAAACGAACTAGAATGATGAAGTCTTGGCAGAGGTAATAACTCTTCTCAATATCCCAATACAAAAAGCAATAAAACAAAATTCTAACAACTATGAATGTGTAGAGAGAAAACCTAGAGGAGGAGTAAAATCAGATCTAAAAACTAAAATTATGCGGAATGAGAATCGTCCTTTGTCTCTGCATGTTTCCTGGCTCTAATATGCGTTTCTGGGCTGAGAACTGGATTAAAATGCGGCCCAAAATCCATGTCATTCATTTCTGCAAATTCTGTAGATCGCGCACGTCACGTGTTCGCGTCATCCAGCGTTTTTCCTTGCCACACGTGCGCGTTGTCCATGCATTCGTGTCAATTGTGCAGGTTCCAATCCATGCACTCGCGTCAGGCACGCGTTCACACCACTGTGATTTTCTCTAATTTGCGTGGATGCGTGAGCCATGCGACCGCATCGCTTCTCGCTGGTCATCTCCTCAATTTCTTGTGTTCCTTCTATTTTTGAAAGCTTCCTCTCCATTCTCTAAGCCATTCCTGCCCTATGAAGCCTGAAACACTTAACACACAGATCACTACATCGAATGGTATAAAGGAGAATAAAAATATATAATTAAAAGATCTTTATGAAGCAAGTTTTCAATCATGGGACAATTTTGGGAAGGAATTGTAAATACATGCAAATCATATGAATAAGTGGGTGCAAACTTGATAAAACCACACAATTAAACACAAAATAAATCATAAAATAATTGTTTATCAAGCCCCTTTTTACCAACAACCCCCTGATGACACTTATCCATCATATAACCAACCGCCTTTACTTCAATCTTGTGTCCATTATGAGCGAAAACCTATAGAACCACCAAAATCCCATCACGATTGCTACCAAGAACCACCTCAACACACACCATCTCTATATTTTCACCAAGAAGAACCACCTTTCTATTATGAATCCTTTCTCCAAAATAATGAACCCTCCTATCCAGTCCAAGCCTCAATAGATAATTCTCTCACTTTGCTACTTCAAGAGCAAGAGGCTATGCAAAGGATTGTACTAAAATCTGTGGCTATCTTGACCAATATGGTGCACGCTTTGACCTCGCGATTCCTATGCACTCAAAGCACCTCTATGGCTACATGCGAAGGATCGAAGGAAGAGCAAAGCATGAAGGAGAGATTAGAAAATCCGGTAGAGAATGAGGAGTTAGATTTTGTAATGGAACAATTGAAGGAAGCCATGATTGTTGAAGAAGAGGAAGAAGTGGTTGAAGACTTAGGAGATGCGGAACCACTATAGCAATCTCAAGAATCTCTTTCCAAGAAGCTTGATATTGATGTCGAGGAGGGTGTACAACCTCCAAGACATATCATAGTTGGAGATTTTGAACAGGTTGATCAAGAGATGGATTTGATCATTGATGAATTGTTATCCAAAATGGAATCCCCTCCCATGGAATATGAAGTTGAAGTCATTGAAGACAACTCTACATCAAGTAATATTGGTGACCATATTTAAGACTCTTCCAATGAATGTGAAGTTGATGTTGAAGTAAACTTTACACAACCTCCAAGGTTTGACTTGATTGATGATGAAGAGGAATTGGAAGAAGTTAGCAAGCAAGGAGAAGTTGAAGAAAGTTTTCAAGAGGTGGAAATAACCAAGGAAGAGTATAAGGGAGTAGACCTTGCATTGTCTAAGTATGGGGAAATTCCCCTTCCTAAGTCACCATCCAACACAACATTCAAGTGGGTAAAATTCTTAATCCTAAACTTCATTATTCCCCTTGAATATGGTTTGATTGAAACGGATGGGCAAATTAGAGCTCTTTGTAGAGTCAAGAGTAAGAGGGAATTGTGTAGTGGTTGGAAGTTTGATATTAAGATCATTAAGGTTAAACTTTCAAGGCGTAGGCATAATGGTTGGATGAATTCAAGTTTGTGTAGGTCTAGAAGGAGAATTTGGTGTTATAAGGAGAATTCTATTTGTCAACCACTCGGATGGAAGAACCATGATGATCAACTAGAAAATGGGTGTGAAAACAAGATATGAGATCCCGGATCACAATATAAACACCAATTTTGGGAGCCCTTGGGTAGAACTTCACCTAAGCTTGGTAAAGACGGTTGGAATTTCTGACAACCGTTTGAGAAGCAAGCATCCTTAGATGTTTAAGGATGGATTCAAGCACAAGCTACCTTATCGAGGAGCTCCCCATAAGTCTAACTTAAGGACAATAAACAAAAATGATAGGTGGGTGGTGCGGTGATTTAACAACCGCAGACTAACCGACAAGTGCACCGGGTCGTACCAAGTAATACCTTACGTGAGTAAGGGTCGATCCCACGAGGATTGATGGACTAAGCAACAACGGTTAAGTGATTAGCTTAGTTAGACAAATAGAAAAGAGTGTTTTGGTATTCAAAGAGCATTAAACAGTAAATTAAGAATTTCAGAAAGCAAGCAGCAATGAGTTAGGAACAAAATATGGAGAAAACTGTTAAGGCTTCAGAGTTATCTATTTTTTCGAATTAACTTTTCTTACTAACTATTTTAATCATGTAGGATTTAATTTATGGCAAACTATATGTGACTAGACCCTAATTCCTTAGACCTTTCTAGTCTCCTCTAAAATTCATTAACTGCCAATTACTTGGTCAATTAATTCCAATTAGAAGGTGAGGTTTAAATTCCAATTTATATACCACAAAAATTCTAATTACCCAAAAATAAGAGGATTATATGTCATGTATCCTGTTAAATCCAAATAATTAAAATTTAAGAGAATTTGTTTTCAAGCTATTGTTCAAGTAAAGAGCTTTTCCAAGTTTTACAAGAACTCAAGTAGAAAGAGGGTCATACTTCCGTTCCACCCAAATTCATAAAATAAAAACGAAAACAATTCTTAAATTGTGAATCCATACATGAATTAAAATAGAAAAAGCAATAAAATCAATCCATACAAATAGATAGAGCTCCTAGCCTCAACAATGGATGATTAGTTGCTCATGGAATGCGGAATGTAAATTTGTATAGAGTTTCCTAATGGAATCTCCCTAATGGATCCTCCTCAATAGAATAGAAGTCTCTCCTTTTTATAACTAATCCTAATTATTTCAAATCTATCTAAAATTAAGATAATATCTTTTCCTATTTTCAAATTCAAATTTGAATTTAAATCAGAATTAATTATAACAATCAGCAAGTCTTTGATGACAAGTCATCATATACCCATTTTTCAAGCTAATTTCACTTGTTTTATTAGTCTTTATGCACTTTCTTGCATTCTAAGTAAGAGATTTGGAATGAAAATGCATAACTTCTTTAAATCAAGCAACTACCATCAAATTGATGTTAATTCATAAGGTTTAAGCTAAATTTAATTGAATTTTAATTGATTTATAAGCCTTGTGAATTTAGTGATACTTTGAGTGGTTGTTTTGGTTGATTGTAGGTGAAGAAAAGAAGAAAAGAGAAAGCGTGGCCTAAGAAAGTGTGGCCAAAGGAGAAAAAGGCGTGGCGTATAAAGGAGGAGTGCAAGCATTGCCCTCCATAAGGGCACACTGCCCTCCTAAGGAAACAAGGCTTTAGAGGCAACTCTGCCCTGCCCACGACAAGGGCAGAGCACAAAATTGTGCCTTGGATCAAAGAAGAGAAAAACCTTGCCCTGCCCTCCATAAGGGCAGTATCGGGCCTTCATGGAAAATAAATCAAAGGAAAAAGCCTACCAATGCTTGCCACAAGAATCGAACACGGCACCATAAGGAAGCAAGGAATTAAGCCTCACTTTGGTACCAAGAGAACCAAGGAAAATAGGTAGCGTGTGCGTCGCCCAAGTCTCGAACACGGAGCTTCAGCCTTGGCACATTGCCCTGCCCTCCGCAAGGGCAGGGCAGCATTTTGTTGTGGCACGGCCAGCACACCAAACTGGCACACCAAGGCATCACTCGGCAGCACCAGCAGCACGCACAGGCACCAAACTGGCGCACCAAAAATTTCTGCCCTGCCCTCCGCGAGGGCAGGGCAGCATCCTGCGCACCAAACTTGCACACCACACTCGCATCAAGGCCGCACGCATCAATTTTCTGCCCTGCCCTCCACAATGGTAGGTGTTCATACCCTGACCGGGCTCCTCCAAACTCGGCAAAATCCATGAAAGGTCCGACCTCGTCCCAAAGGCCCACGCCTGAGGTCGGACCTCGGACAATAACGCTAAGAAGGCCCATCAAAAGGAACGCAGCCCAAAACCTAAAGGCCGAAAAGGCCTAGAAAAGGCGGTTCCACAAAGATAGAGATAAAACTCCCAAGAAGATAAGATAAGATAAGAATATCTTATCCAAGGGAGATCACGGCCAACTACTATAAATACACTGGAGCACCCAGGTATGACACATTCCACATTCTACACATATCTGCTTGAACCCATGCTAACTTAAGCATCGGAGTGTCATTGCAGGTACAACCACCAACCACTCCACATATCAAGCTCGGGTCCCTGACCCCCACCTCGYGCCTCACCAAGACGACCGAGCTACACGTTTCAGGTAACCCTCGGAACATTGGCGCCGTTGCCGGGGACCCTGGAAGTCATCCCTCTACTATGGCGGACGACCCCTCCAACAATGACCACGCTGCATCAGAACAAGAGGATGAAGTTGACACTGGAGAACGACCGGACAGCCCTCTATCACCACGCACTCCAGGAGGAAACAAACAGAATCGCCCAAAGACATCATTCCCAAGCAAAGATCCACAAAATCCCGAGAATGAAAAGAGCTCGGAAATTCTAGAAACCGTCCGAGCACAACAAAATCGACTGAAACAACTCGAAGAGGACATAAAGAAGCAGAAAGAAACTGAACAAGATCTGAGAAGGGAGGCTCGCAAGCGCAGAGAATTAGAAGAAAAACTACGGAAAATAGAGGCCAACCTAAAAAACCGGACAGAACGCGGCACCACCCCCGAAGGCAACCATGATCCCTTCACACAAGAGATCATGAAGGAGAAGGTACCACGAAACTTCAAACCACCCGATATGGATCTCTACGACGGCACCACCGATCCTTTGAATGGAGATTGAGACAGAATTTCCTCAATTCTTCACACCCAAAACTCAAACAAGAAAAATAAAAATGCCCAAGCAAGACGAGGAAGAAGAGAGATCAATTCTCCTCCCTTAATATCTGAAATCTCAAAAGTTCCAAAAATAAAGATTCCAAGCTCAAAAAGAAAAAATTCAAAGTTCAAAAGTAAAGTAAAAAGTCCCTAATACACAAACTTCTCCTATTTATACACTTTCTATTCTTGATCTTGGATCTTGGATTGGGCTTTTGATTTGGTGAAGAAAATGAATTTTATTGGATTTTTAATCCAATTTTAGCCCATGAAGAATTAGCTTCCAGGAGGTTGCCCTGCTGTTTCCGAGGGTNATACCCTGACCGGGCCTCCTCCAAACTCGGCAAAATCCATGAAAGGTCCGACCTCGTCCCAAAGGCCCACGCCTGAGGTCGGACCTTGGACAAAGCAGACCATCAAAAGGAAGCGCAACCAAAGGTCCGAAAAAGGCGAACTAAGAGAAAAGGGAAGCGGTTCACCAAAGATAGAGATAAAACTCCCAAGAAGATAAGATAAGATATAGAATATCTTATCCAGGGGAGATCACGGCCAACTACTATAAATACACTGGAGCACCCAGGTATCAAACATTCACCATTCTACATATCTGTTAACCCATGCCAACTTAAGCATCGGAGTGTGTCATGAGTACAACCAACAACCACTCCACATATCAAGCTCGGTCCCTGAACCCCCACCTCGGCCTCACCAAGACGACCGAGCTACACGTTTCAGGTAACCCTCGAACATTGGCGCGTTGCGGGGACCTGGAAGTCATCCCTCTACTATGGCGACGACCCCTCCAACAAGACCACCTGCATCAGAACAAGAGGATGAAGTTGACACTGGAGAACGACCGGACAGCCCTCTATCACCACGCACTCCAGAGGAAACAAACAGAATCGCCCCAAAGAGATCATTCCCAAGCAAAGATCCACAAAATTCCGAGAATGAAAAGAGCTCGGAAATTCTAGAAACCGTCCGAGCACAACAAAATCGACTGAAACAACTCGGAGAGACATAAGAAGCAGAGAGAAACTGAACAAGATCTGAGAAGGAGCTCGCAAGCGCAGAGAATTAGAAGAAAAACTACGGAAATAGAGGCCAACCTAAAAAACCGGACAGAACGCGGCACACCCCCGAAGGCAACCATATCCTTCACACAAGAGATCATGAAGGAGAAGGTACCACGAAACTTCAAACCACCCGATATGGATTCTACGACGGCACCACCGACCGAGTCACCACCTCAGCAACTTCAGAAGCAGAATGTACTGGTCGACGCCTCCGACGCAATTCGATGCAAAGCCTTCCCCACCACTCTCACCAATCGCCATGAAGTGGTTCACAACCTGCCCCAAGATCAATCACCAGCTTCGAAGACCTAACCAAAAAATTCCTAACAAGGTTCTCTATTCAAAAGGACAACAAAACATGCCCCAGTCTACTCGGAATCAAACAAGGTAACCAAGAAACTCTCGAGAGTACATGGAGCGATTCAACAGAGCCTGCCTAGACATACAACACTTGCCCACCGAAGCAGCCATCATGGGACTAGCAAACGGCCTAAAAGAGGGACCGTTTAGCCAATCCCTATCAAACGATACCCGACCTCCTATACGAGGTGCAGGAGCGAGCAGAAAAACATATCAACATGGAGGAAACCTCCCAGTTAAGAGACCTTCTAGGAAGGAATCAACCTACCCACTCCGAGACGAGATCGGGAACAGAGAAAGAAAGAAGAAGCCAACTCGACAAGCCACGGAATACCACATTTACACCCCCCTCCGAGTCTCCTTGGTAGACATCTACAAGAAGTATGCCACACCGAAAAGATCCCACCACCTCGACCGCTAAACACAAGAGAGCGGGGAGAGATCGGTCCGAATACTTGAATACCACAAGCTCTACGGTCATTCTACTACGACTGCTACGACCTAAAAAATGTTATAGAAAAGCTAGCCAGAGAAGGAAACTCGACAGATACATAGAGAGAAAGGAGAAGAGACCAGGAAGAGAAGGCGGGGAGTTAACGAAGATCGGGCCGAACAAATCCCGCGAACCCCTGAAAGGCACGTTACATGATAAATGGAGGTTTTGCAGGCGAGGAACATCCAGATCCTCGCGAAAAAGACCACCTCAAAGAAGTCTACACGTTCGAGAAGACAGTCCCCTGCCCGAACTACCTACATCTCTTTACCCGAGAAGATGCTCAAGGGATAATACCCGGCACGCACGATCCATGGTAATCACCATTATCCTTGCAAACGCCAATACATCGAACCCTGATTGACCAGGGAGCTCAGCAGATATCCTGTTCAAAGCGGCCTTCGACAAGCTCGGACTTGAAGAAAAAGAACTAAAGGCCTATCCCACCGACCTATTTGGCTAGGAAATACCCCGATCCATCCCTTAGGATACATCTCGTACACACTACCTTTGGAAAAGGCGAGCAATCTAAAACATTAAGCATCGACTACATTATAGTCAAACGTCACTTCAGCATACAATGCCCTCATTGGGCGACCAACCCTAAACAGACTGGCAGCTATAGTCTCACCCCACACCTCTGTATGAAGTTCCCTACCGCAAAAAGAATCGCTACCCTAAAAGGCGACCAAAAACTGGCGCGGCGATGCTACAACGAAAGCCTGAGCTTAAAAGGAAAAGAGATCAACACAATAGAACTCGGGCGAGTTCAAGCCCGAGAAGATCTTCGGCCACAACCAGAGGGAGAAACCGAAAGAGTCCAAATCGGGAACACATCTGAAAAAGTAAAACAAATAGGAGCAAACCTCGAAGCAGGCCTAAAAGAGGAACTCATAACCCTTTAAAAGAAAATTCCGACCTCTTCGCCTGGAAAGCCTCCGCATGCCAGGCATAAGCCCGACTGATGTGCCAAAGCGTATCAGTGTACCCGGGATCCCGACCTGTCCAACAAAGACGGAGGAAGCTCGGACCCGAACGCATGCAAGCGATAGAAGAACAAGTACAAGCACTTCTAGATGCAGGGTTCATTAGGAAGTAAAATACCCCTATGGCTCGCAAACGTGGTCCTGGTAAAAAAGCCCAATGGAGAATGGAGGATGTGCGTCGATTACACGGATCTCAATAAAAGCCTGCCCAAAGACCCATATCCACTACAAACATCGACGCCTTAGTAGACACAGCCTCAGGCTATAGATATTCTCCTTCATGGAGCATACTGCGGATACAATCAAATCCCGATGTACGGACCCGACCAAGGAAAGACCTCGTTTATAACCCCAAGGGCAAACTACTGCTACGTAGTAAGCCCTTCGGGCTGAAGAAACGCAGGGGCAACCTACCAGAGGCTAATGAACAAAGTGTTCTCAGAGCACATCGGACTACAACTGGAGGTGTACGTCAACGACATGCTGGTAAACACAAGAAGACGAGAAACTTGCTGACCGACCTCACCAGTGTCTTCGGCACCCTCAGAAAACACAACATGAGACTTAACCCGACAAGTGCACCTTCGCCGCAGATGCCGGAAAGTTCTTAGGCTTCATGCTGACTCAAAGGGGCATCGAAGCAAACCCAGATAAATGCCAAGCGATACTCAATATGAAGAGCCCGACGTGTATCAAAGAAGTACAACAACTGAATGGAAGCTGGCCGCCCTATCAAGATTCTTGGCAGGATCGGCGATAAAATCACTACCTCTCTACTCACTCCTAAAGAAAGGGAAACCCTTCTTATGGACCCGGAGTGCTGAAAAAGCCTTTCAAGAATTCAAGGAATTCCTCGGGCGACCACCAATCCTAACCCGAACTTTAAAAGGGGAAGAGCTCTACTATACCTCTCGGTCGGACATCAGCAGTCGCTTCAGGTTAATACGAGAAAATGACAAGGACAACCAACCCCATATACTTTGTAAGCAAGGCACTTGCAAGGGGCCGAATTAAACTATCAGAAAATAGAAAAAATTCGCCTACGCCCTAGTGTTCACAGCTCGGAGGCTCCGTCCTACTTTCAAGCCCACACCATCAAAGTCGGACAAACCAACCCATGAGACACATCCTACAAAAAACAGACTGCGGACAGAATCCTACAATGGGCGGTGAACTGTCCGAGTTTGACCTCCACTATGAAGCCCGACTGCCATAAAATCTCATTATCTAGCCGATTCATCGCAGAAAACACTGAGACCCCTGGAAACCCACTCTCGTGGAACCTATATGTCACGGCCTCAAACAAAACAGAAGCGGACCTGGGTTATACTGAAAGCGACCAAGGAACGCGGATAGAACTATCCCTAAAATTTGAGTTCCAGGCTTCAAACAACCAAGCAAATACGAGGCCCATAGCAGGTCTAAAGCTAGCGAAGAGGTCGGAGCCCGGAAAATCACAATCTTCAACGACTCTCAGGTCGTCACATCACAAGTAAGTGGAAGCTACCAGGCCAAAGACCCCACCATGAAAAAAATACCTGGACCAAACACAGGCACAACTCGCCACTTTTTCAGAGATACAGATTCAGCACATACCTCGGAACAAAACGCCCGGCAGACGCCCTCTCAAAACTCGCCAGCACCAAGCCCGGAGGCAACAACAGAAGTCTCCTCCAGGAAACCTTACAATCCCCCTCCTGCTAAGAGAGGAAGAAACGCTGAGCATATCCAACCAACAACAAGGATGATGGACCCCCATATCAACTACCTGAAGTCAGGAACTCTTCCCGCCGAAAGAAAGGAAGCCAAAAGACTCACGAAAAACGCTCAGAATTATACACTAATTCACGACGTATTATACAGAGAGGATTCACAACTCCCCTCCTTCGGTGCGTCCCGACCTCAGAAACAAAGAACGTCCTCGAAGAAGTCCACGGAGCATGTGTGGGAACCATCTCGGAGCTCGGGCATTGTCCAAAAAGGTAGTCCGAGCCGGGTTCTACTGGCCGACCTTGCAGAAAGACTCGACGGAATTCGTGAAAATATGCCCCCCCTGCCAAAAACACGCCAATTTCCACAAGGCACCGCCAGAAGACCTTATCAGCATCACCGCACCATGGCCCTTCGCCAAATGGGGACTTGACCTACTCGCCCGTTCCCCCAAGGACCGGGGCAAGTCAAATACCTCATAGTAGGGGTCGACTACTTCCCAAAGTGGATCGAGCTGAACCCTTAGCACCATTACGGCTCAGAAAAGCCGCAAATTCCTAACAAAAACATTGTCACAAAGTTCGGAGTCCCCTACTCATCACAACAGACAATGGAACACAGTTCAGGAACAAGTTTTCAGAACTTAGTAGCCGAACTAAAAATCAAACAGCAATTCACCTCAGTCGAGCACCCACAAGCCAATGACAAGCGAGGCCGCAAATAAAGTCATCTTGGCGGGGTTAAAAGAAGACTCCAAGAGGCCAAAGGGGCATGGGCCGAGGGGCTCCCCCAGGTACTATGGGCGTATCGGACAAACCCCACATTCTACTACAAACGGGAGAATCACCGTTCCGACTAGCTTACGGGATGGAGACAATGTTCCTATCAACAATAGACGAAGGGTCACCAGAGTCATCTTCCTACAATGAAGAACGGCACCCACAGGCACAAAGGAAGAACTCGACTCCTCCCCGAGTCCGAGAAAAGCCCGAGGTCGAGAAGAAGCTTAAAACGACGACGGCCTCAGATACAATCAGAAATAATAAGCGAAGCTTCTCCATTCACGACCTGATTCTAATCGAAATGACATCGGAACACAAAAGTCGGGAGAAGGAAAGCTAGCCGCAAATTGGAAAGGGCCCTACAAGGTAACAGAAGTCTTAGGGACAGGCTATTACAAAGTATCCGACTAGAAGGCAATGAGCTGCCCAGGGCCTGGCAGCCTGTAATCTAAGGCGGTACTTACACGCTAGAAAAACTTAACCCGAGGTGTACTCTTTTTCCCTACAAAGGGTTTTTAATGAGACACCCGGTTAAGTAAGACACCCACTAGTCAAAGGGTAACACTCTGTAAATATTCGTTCTTTTTTTTTAATACTAATCAATTTTTTCTTTAATTTCTTTCCTCTTCCTCAGTGATGAAACCAAATCCTAGAAAGTACCCACAATGGCGACATTAATTTATGCTGCAGAAAACGCAAAAAATAATTTGCCAAGAGACCACAAAGGTCGGCAAAGATAAAGCTGACGAGGTCAATTAATGTGAGAAGTTATAAAGTAACTCTGAAGAAGGCTCAAACAGGCCAAATAAAAGAGATATACAAAATAACTCAAAAGGGCTCCGACACGGAAGAAGTCGGAAGACCCAACCGAAAAGGAGGTACTCGAGCGCACGCGAGGACCGGGAAAAAGCTCGGATCCAAGAAAGAAGCCTTAAAACGGCGGGAACAAGATTTCGAAAAACGCTTACTAAAAAGGTTGCTTTAAACAAAAAAAAAAAAAAACAACTAAAAGTACAAGCGAAAAGAACGAACAAAGAAGTTCGGAAAATGCTTACTAAAAAAAGTTGCTTTACAAAAAGCACTAAAAAGTTACAAGCAAAAGAACGAAAGCAAAGGAAGTTTCGAGACGCTAGCTTAAAAAGTTGTTATCCGAAAACAACTAAAAAGCACAAAAAGCGGAAACAAAAAGTCAAAACGCGAACAAAAACACAGCATAAATAAAGTTACTACAAGTAGCTAAATAAAGCAAAAGGTGTCCAAAGCGTTCACAGAAGACCATCCAACAACAAAAAAGCGCCACAAAGCCGGGCAAAAACAAAAAGATTACAGATGGATCAGGTCTTTCCGGACTCTACATCAACAGTAGGCTGCGAAGGAAACATAGAGATCGGGACTGCATCGATGGCAACGTCATCCCGGATTGGAACTTCCACACCAGACCCATCCCCGACCAAAGGTGAAGTCGGGTTCTCACCGGAACTTTGGGGTCGGACACGGAACCTCATCCTCGTTGGAGCAGGAACAATCTTCCCTCCACAACAACGTTATCCGTACTGAATAAGCTCAGATCCAGGTCGGGAGCAAGAACCCGACCTGAGCCTTCAAATTTTCGAACATAGCATCCATACCCTTGGCCACATGACCTTCCAGCTCGTAAAAATCGTCCTGCGGGATTGCAACTTCTCCTTCGTCTCCACAAGCTCGGCATATAGCCGAGTATAATTCTCTGTAGCCCCTTCGCCATCTCCTCAGATGTCTTCGCTGCACGCCACAGCCGCGGGTAGCTTAGTTTTCTCTTTCTCCAAAAGAGGCCTCCAGCTCAGTAATCCTGGCAGCCTTCAGTTTGACTAATCTTATCAAGCTCGGACTGAGCCTTCTCAAGTCGGGAGCTGGTCGCCCCAAGGGGAGATTTCCTGAACTCCCGGGCAATAGCGGCATGAAGACTAGCCATCCGCGACGCAGCTCCGCGCCTATACTTGAAAATGATGCTCCATAGCACATCATCAGTAGAAATATAAGGTCTGCGGGAGGAATATGCTGTTCAATCCAACCAATAGCATCAAATTCCTTATCGTTGAAACCGGCAAGCTCCTGAGAGGTCTTCTGCTTCTTGGGAGGGGGACCCGAAAACAAGAGAGGAGAGAAGAAAAGTAGCAGGCCCAGAGGTCGGGAGGATCTTGATTTATAGCTCGGAACTGGGGAGTCGGAATAGTCTTCGACCGAGTCTGAACACCCACGGTAGTCTTCTGTGGAGAAGATCGGGCAGAAGCCTCCCCGGCCTCGATATTCCGAGCAGCCACGACTTTCTTCGTCCGACGAATGGAACTTCATGGAATCCGCCTGAGAAGACATCTTTGCAAGAAATAAAGAAAGGGATTACACAACAGAAATTCACCAAAAACAAAGCAAAACCTAAAGTATAAAAAAGATGAATTCTCGGAAGAGGTCGGGGAACTACCTAACTCGGAAACGAGAAGGCTTGGATCCCCAACATTTTCTTCGTATCCAAGTGAGGGGCCCGACCCCATAAACTGCTCAACACACCCACAAAAGCCTGCTCCACCTCATCTAGACTCTCAAAGTATACTTAGCAGCACTACATTCTCCTGCCAAAGAGGAAAAGAAGGCATCCCCACTCTCATCGAGAAAGAAAGGTCGGGCGTCTCCAGTAGCCCGGACCTTGAAATAAAAGTTTTAAAACTCGTGAAAAGACTCATCATACAGGGTACAAAACTTTCTTCCCTGGTTAGCCTAAAAGAGACCCAGGATACCTTCCTACCCGACCCCGGCTTCGTCAAAACAAAACAAGTAGGAAAAAAGAGAAATAGAGGAGCAACGCCAAAAACTGACACGAAAAGTTGAACAGCTTTAAAAATGCCCAGAAGTTGGATGGAGCTGCGTAGGGCAAAGGTTACAAGACCTAAACACCTCGGACTCCAGGTCGTGTAAAAGGAAGTCGGACACTCAGCTTAGAGAAAAAACAATCATAAGACGTAAAAGAAAAGCTCTCGGAACTATCTAAGGGCGGGAAGCAAACTCTCTCCTCGGAATCCGGGGCTACTATCCATAATCCCTCTCAGACTCTCTATCTTCACATATGCTACATTGCCTACGAAACCTAGCTAAATACTCAGAATCTACCACAGAAGGGACTCTTAGAGGAACAGGATCTACCCAACCAAGACCACTTGGAATCTTGGTCGACATGCTTGAAAAACCTTTCGAGACATAAAATTCTTGCTACAAAGAAGAATACAACAGCAAAGCAAAATCACATAAAAGCAGACAGCGAAACGCCATTCAGCAAAGCAAGAAAACAAAGATCTTTTTAGAAGAAAAATACAGACCCGGAGCAAATACAGAGAACAAAAAAGAGCCCCATAACAAACAAACAAAGAATGGCGGCGCTCTTCGGGGCAACCCAGGCATAGAGAAAAGAAAACAAACAAAGAGCCACACAAAGAAACAGAAGCATATGTGCACAAGAAAAGAGATGGGGACAAACCTGGAAGAAAGAAAACGAGGACGACGAGCTCCGAAGCAAGGAGAACGGAACGACGGCGCAGAGAGAAACCCCGGAAAGACACGCGGAAAGATTCGGCGGGGAGAAGAACAAAGAAAAAGGAAGCGGTGCCTCAAAAAGGAGAATGGCGAAAACTCAGAAAAAAGGAAAGGACAGAATGAAGACGAAGAAAAGGAGGAAAGGGGCAAATAAATAATGCCTTCACAAAGCCCGAACGGAAATCGAGGAGAAACGGTAAAATGCAATAATGCAGGAACGGCCATTTTTTGAAATTGAAAAAACTTACATTGGCCGAGCTCGGACCTCCCAAGAGGACGACTCGGGCAGGGGCACGTTCATTTACCCGACCGGCTCCTCCAAACTCGGCAAAAATCCATGAAAGGTCCGACCTCGTCCCAAAGCCCACGCCTGAGGTCGGACCTCGGACAATAAGCTAAGAAGGCCCATCAAAAGGAACGCAGCCCAAAACCTAAAGGCCGAAAAGGCCTAGAAAAGGCGGTTCCACAAAGATAAGAGATAAAACTCAAGAAGATAAGATAAGATAGGAATATCTTATCCAGGGAGAGATCACTGGCCACTACTATATAAATACACTGGAGCACCCAGGTATGACACATTCCACATTCTACACATATCTGCTTGACCCATGCTAACTTAAGCATCGGAGTGTCATTGCAGGTACAACAACCAACACTCCACATATCAACTCGTGGGCCCTGACCCCCACTCGGGCTCACAAGACGACGAGCTACACGTTTCAGGTAANCCGGCCAGGATGATTTATTTGCAGCCTCCGCTTGTCCATTGGCTTGTGGGTGCTGACTGAGGTTGAATTGCTGTTTGATTTTTAGTTGGCGTAAAAATTTTACTTGTGAAACTCGTGTCGAACTGTGTTCCTTGTCCGTTGTGATGGAGTAGGGGACTCCGAACTTGTGACAATGTTTTTGTATAGGAATTTGCGGCTTTTCTGAGCCGTAATGTGGCTAAGGGTTCAGCTTCGATCCACTTTGTGAAGTAGTCGCCCCTACTATGAGGTATTTGACTTGCCCCGGTCCTTGGGGAACGGGCCAGTAGGTCAAGTCCCATTTTGCGAAGGGCCATGGTGCGTGATGCTGATAAGGTCTTCTGTGGTGCCTTGTGGAAATTGGCGTGTTTTTGGCAGGGGGGCATATTTTCACGAATTCCGTCGAGTCTTTCTGCAAGGTCGGCCAGTAGAACCCGGCTCGGACTACTTTTTGGACAATGCCCGAGCTCCGAGATGGTTCCCACACATGCCTCCGTGGACTTCTTCGAGGACGTTCTTTGTTTCTGAGGTCGGGACGCACCGAAGGAGGGGGTTGTGAATCCTCTTCTGTATAATACAGTCGTGAATTAGTGTATAATTCTGGGCGTCTTTCGTGAGTCTTTTGGCTTCCTTCTCTTCGGCGGGAAGAGTTCCGACTTCAGGTAGTTGATTATGGGGTCATCCATCCTTGCTGTTGGTTGGATATGCTCAGCGTTTCTTCCTCTCTTAGCACGGAGGGGGATTGTAAGGTTTCCTGGAGGAGACTTCTGTTGTTGCCTCCGGGCTTGGTGCTGGCGAGTTTTGAGAGGGCGTCTGCCGGGCGTTTTGTTCCGAGGTATGTGCTGAATCTGTATCTCTGAAAAGTGGCGCAGTTGTGCCTGTGTTTGGTCCAGGTATTTTTTCATGGTGGGGTCTTTGGCCTGGTAGCTCCCACTTACTTGTGATGTGACGACCTGAGAGTCGCTGAAGATTGTGATTTCCGGGCTCCGACCTCTTCGGCTAGCTTTAGACCTGCTAGTAGGGCCTCGTATTCGGCTTGGTTGTTGAAGCCTGGAACTCGAATTTTAGGATAGTTCTATCCGGTTTTCTATCTTTTTAATAATTTCCTGTTTTGTTTGAGACCCGTCGACATATAGGTTCCACGAGAGTGGGTTTCCAGGGGTCTCAGTGTATTCTGCGATGAATCGGCTAGAAGAGTTTTATGGCAGTCGGTTCATAGTAGGTCAACTCGGACAGTTCCACCGCCCATTGTAGGATTTCGCCAGTCTTTTTTTGTAGGATGTGTCTCATGGGTTGTTTGTCCGGACTTTGATGGTGTGGGTTGAAAGTAGGGACGGAGCTCCGAGCTGTGAACACTAGGGCGTAGGCGAATTTTTTCTATTTTCTGATAGTTTAATTCGGCCCTTGTAGTGCCTTGCTTACAAAGTATATGGGGTGTTGTCCTTGGTCATTTTCTCGTATTAAGCTGAAGCGACTGCTGATGTCCGACCGAGAGGTATAGTACGAGCTCTTCCCCTTTTAAAGGTCGGGTTAGGATTGGTGGTCGCCCGAGGAATTCCTTGAATTCTTGAAAGGCTTTTTCGCACTCCGGGGTCCATGAGAAGGGTTTCCCTTTCTTTAGGAGTGAGTAGAGAGGTAGTGATTTTATCTCGATCCTGCCAAGAATCTTGTATAAGGGCGGCCAGCCTTCCATTCAGTTGTTGTACTTCTTTGATACACGTCGGGCTCTTCATATTGAGTATCGCTTGGCATTTATCTGGGTTTGCTTCGATGCCCCTTTGAGTCAGCATGAAGCCTAAGAACTTTCCGGCTCTGCGGCGAAGGTGCACTTCGTCGGGTTAAGTCTCATGTTGTGTTTTCTGAGGGTGCCGAAGACACTGGTGAGGTCGGTCAGCAAGTTTCTGTCTTCTTGTGTCTTTTACAGCATGTCGTCGACGTACACCTCCAGTTGTAGTCCGATGTGCTCTGAGAACACTTTTTTCATTAGCCTCTGGTAGGTGCCCCTCGTTCTTCAGCCCGAAGGGCATTACTACGTAGCAGTAGTTTGCCCTTGGGGTTATGAACGAGGTCTTTTCTTGGTCGGGTCCGTACATCGGGATTGATTGTATCCGAGTATGCATCCATGAAGAGAGATATCTATAGCCTGAGGCTGTGTCTACTAAGGCGTCGATGTTTGGTAGTGGATATGGGTCTTTGGGCAGGCTTTTATTGAGATCCGTGTAATCGACGCCACATCCTCCATTCTCCATTGTGGCTTTTTTACCAGGACCACGTTTGCGAGCCATAGGGGTATTTTACTTCCCTAATGAACCCTGCATCTAGTAGTGCTTGTACTTGTTCTTCTATCGCTTGCATGCGTTCGGGTCCGAGCTTCCTGCGTCTTTGTTGGACAGGTCGGGATCCCGGGTACACTGTACTGTGGTCAGCTATGTCGAGGAGTCATGGTGTTGGACTGTATGCCTGGCATCGGGAGGCTTTCCAGGCGGAAGAGTCGAATTTTCTTTTAAGAGGGTTATGAGTTCCTCTTTTAGGCCTGCTTCGAGGTTTGCTCCTATGTTTGTTACTTTTTCAGATGTGTTCCCGATTTGGACTCTTTCGGTTTCTCCCTCTGGTTGTGGCCGAAGATCTTCTCGGGCTTGAACTCGCCCGAGTTCTATTGTGTTTGATCTCTTTTCCTTTTAAGCTCAAGGCTTCGTTGTAGCATCGCAGCTAGCCAGTCTCCTTTGTGTCGAATCAATCTGTAGACACCCCACACCCAAAGGTAGAGATTAAATTTGACCGATTATAAACAAAAAGCGGCACACCAAGTTAATCATAAAGAGAGTGTGAACGGTCCCAGACCCTAATAGCTGCCATTATGATAACCGATTGGCCACACATAGACAAAAATGAGACGGGATATCGCTCTGCTGAAGTGCGTAATGATCTTCCTGTGTAGCTGGAATTCCTGTTTCGCATTCTTCGAATTTCTCCAAGCTAGCTCGATCACATGAACTACGCGCTGATCTACGCAAATCAGGGCCTGGCATAGAGGTACTTAGAACCCTACGGATAGATGGGTGCATTTGTTATTTAATATTAACATAACGCCGATTGTAGCCCCGAGATTGCACCGGCTTATGATGCGATAAATGGAGTACCTTACGGGTTAGCATGTCACGCTCTGGAGTTTGAAGCGCCGTTCCGGTTGCCTTCACTTGAGCTATGTATGTAAGAAGGGTCTCTATTGCGACTCATAAGGACAAAGTCCAGGCTGTCCGTCGTATAGGAGGGAATTTATTATAGAAGTTGGCGCATATTTGCGGTGTATTTTAAACGAGGATATGAGACTGAGAATAATATCGATGACCCATATCTAAACTCTTCATTTATGATACCATCGAAGTACGGGGTTAGAGCTATTAGTTAGAAACGACACAAACAAGAACAACAACAAACAGACACAACCGCACCAACAGAGCAAACAGCCCGGCCACCGAACAAACCAACGCGACCAAAACCACTCAAGAAAACACAGCCACCAAGAAACACAAACCACACCGCAAGCACACAGAGGACACGGGTAATGAACACGTTAGAAAGGAAAGAGGAAAAACGCAAAAAGAGGGATCCAGGAATTATCGTACGGAGTGCCAAACCCCCAAACAACCACCCACCACAACCACCACACCACAAGACACGCGGAAGGCAAGGGAAAAAAACGACCGATAACCAGCACACCCGCGCACCACCAATACCACCTCCACCGCCATCACGACCCTACCAGGGCAGTCAAAATGATGAATCGGCGTCATGACACGAAACGCAAAGAAACGAACAGTAAAAAAAAAATATGAAAGCCAGCGACAAACAAAGAAACCCGAAGCCACCAACCCCGGAAGCAAACGAGACGAACCAGCAGGATAGAAGAACCCAAGAAGAGAAAGAAACAAGGAAAGACGGGAGCAGAAGGAAGAGGGAGGGAAGCGGCGAGAAGCCGGCGGCCAGCACCAACCCAGGGCAAAAGAGAGCAACCATGCACACCAGCCCCGCGCAGGAAAAGCCAGGCCCACCCACGCACAACGCGGGCCACCAGGAAGAACCATGACGCGCAACCAGGGTAAGCCACAACCAAGCCCGGAAGCCGACAAACCACAAAAGAGAACGGCAAGCTCAAGCCAAGGATCCACGAACCACAAAGACGCGTAGAAGAACCAAGAAACGCCAACGGAGGAAACAGAGCACACGACAAGAGAGAAGGAGAGACAGAGCATCACAGCAGCAAGGAACAAAGGAAGCAAAAAACAGCAGGGAGAGAAACAGAAAGAATCAGAACCAGCGAACAGCAGCCGCACTCCCAACAAAGAAGCAGAAAACAAAAACCGGAACAAGAGAACAAACGAAAGGGAAACGAAACAACCAAGAAAAGGAAAAAAGAGAGAGACAAAACACGGCGGAAGCCCCACGCGCAGAAGGAACCACGGCGGAGGAAAAAGAACGGGGCGGTGGAACCCAAGAAACGCCAACGCCAAAAGAACAAAACGCAACGCCAGACCACAACAATAGCAAAAGTCAGAAACGAGCGACGGCAACCAAGTGTGAAGACCAGACGCATACCCCAAAAGCAGAGGAGTGCAGAAGAGAACAAGACAGGACGGGCACCTAAACAAGAACCGCCAAAGGACCAAAGACCGAAACACAACACAAACCAGAAACAAAAGAAAGGGCGAAAAAAAAAACAAACGAAAAAAACACACAAACGACGAAAAAGACCAAAAAAAGAAAACGCGCAGCACAACCAAACGAAAGCCCAACAAACGAAAAGCAAAGAGAGAAAAAAAGAGACCAAAGCAAAGACAGACCAGACGACAGCCGAACAGGAGCAACGCAGGAGAAGAGGCCGGAACCAGAATGCAGAGAAAAGGAGCGCCGAGGGGAGGCGTAAACACAACACTTATGAGTCGTGGCCGGGCCCGAAGCACGGGCGAGCACCGGAGACCAAAAAGCACAGACGAACGGGACCCGGAGAGGACGGCGGCAAAAGCCCCAAAGCCAAGGGAAGCACACGGGCGGGAACGACGGAACCACAGCAAGGCCGACCCAGCCACAAGCACAGGGGAGACAGCCGAGGCGCACGGAGGAGCCGCCCGCCCAGGAGGCTCAAAGCCTGGACCTTGCCCCGGCCGGGGAGGAGAGGGGGCCAGGTCACAGGCACGCTGGTCGCATCAAAAATCCCAATGAAGGAAGCAAGACGAGAACATCGGGTCAGCACGGTTAGAGCCAACGGAACAGCAAAGCAAAAAAAAGGCACGAGCAAGCACAGCAAAAACAACAAGAGCACACAGCAAAGAAGAAACGGCAAGAAGGGAAAACCAAACCACGGGAACAGGGAAAAGAAGAAAAGCAGCAGACGACAGAACACGACAAAAACAAGAGCACAACGCAGACAAACATGAAGAGAAGAGAACAACGAGCCCGAGGCCGGCCCCACGAGGCCGAGCGGCGGCTGGGCGCGGCAGCCGCGGGGGCACGCGACCGCGGCGCGCAGACGCGACACCCGCGCGGAGAGTGCCGCGCGCACGGCGGGCAAAATTATTAAATAAATTTTATTATATATAATTATATTATTATTTTTAATTGTTTCATTTAATTTTAAATTTTTAATTTTTATTTATTTTTTTTATTCTTTTTCTACATATCTTATTTCAATTATTTCTTCATCCGCACAGAACCCGGAAACTCAACCAACTGCGAACCAACGGGAGTAACACACTAGTGACCGTCGGCGTGAAACCCCAGCGGAGCTCACGCGAACCAGAAACCCAGGCAGAGACACCACCCAAGACAGAACAAAAACAGGACACACGACAGAACGGAACCAGGAGCTGGAAGCGCAAACACAAGGTAATTGCTTGACCGCCCAGAAACAAGAACGGTCAGACAGCAGACCAAACACAAGCAGACAGCAAACAACCCGACGCAAACCCAGCCTGACAAAGAAGACCAGACCCACACACCACCACCCAAAACACAAACCCACACGAAAGACCACCACAAAACGACAACCACGAACAAAACCACCGGAAAACCCCAAAAAGGAAAGAACCCGGAGCAACCCGCACAGCAAACCCAACGCGAACGAACAGCAAACCAGCCAAGCACAAAACAAGCGCGAGGAAAGACAGAGAAGCCAATGGAACGGCACCACGGACCACGCAAGCACAGCAAGACCGCAGAAAGACCAAGCAAGGAGCTGCTACGAGGCGCGCCGTTCGTCGGTAGGTCAGAGCAACTCGGAGAAGCAAACCACGAGAGTCGGGTGAAGCCGCGGGAAGAGATAGTGAAGAGCAGCCATGGGAGTACACAACTCAGGATCCTACGAAAAGAAGGGGAAAATGTGCTGAACGGTCAAGTAGCGGAACAGCAAGAACTCGGGGCTGGAGGCAGTGAAAAAAGACGGGCAGAATGAAAGGACGGGAGAAGCTGGGTAGGCCTGGCCAAACACGCACCAAGGGCAGGCACGGCACACGCAGAGCAAAGAGCCAGTGACAGAGAGAGGACGACCAGGAGCGGAAGCGCGAACGTCGCAGACACTCGTGCAAAGATAAAGAGGGCAGAGCGAACAAGGACTCAGAGAGTGACAATGGGGAAAAAGCGGGGAGAAAACCCGAGGTTAGAAGCGGCACCCTAGGCAAAGCGCACAAATATGGAGGCAAACCTCCACCGGAGCTAGCGACCCTGGGCCGGTGTCAAAGGGGCAAGACAAGCCGTCAGCACCAGAAGACAGCGAGGAAAGAAGGGAGGCGGGGCACCGGAACACCAGCAAGACAGACGAGGAGGCGAAAGACGAAGTTCACCAGAAAACAAAACAAGCAGAAAAGAAACAGCACCAAAACACACACAAAGGCACGCGAAAAACCCAGAGAAGACACGCACCGACACGCAACGTACGAATACCACCAAAAAAAATATTAAAAAAAAAAAAAAAAAAAAAAAAAAAAAAAAAAAAAAAAAAAAAAAAAAAAAAAAAAGACAAAAAAAAAATCAATGTTTTTTTTTATATATATCTATAAGCAACTAAAACAATCTAGGACTACGGAAATAAGAGAAAAAAAAGCAAAACAACGCACGGACTCGGCCCGATCTTCGTTAACTCCCCGCCTTCTCTTCCTGGTCTCTTCTCCTTTCTCTGCTATGTATCTGTCGAGTTTCCCTTCTCTGGCTAGCTTTTCTATGAACATTCTTTAGGTCGAAGCATCGTTAGTAGAATGACCGTAGAGCTTGTGGTATTCACAGTATCGGACCGATCTTCTCCCGCTCTCTTGTGTTTTAGCGGTCGAGGTGGTGGGATCTTTTCGGTGTGGATACTTCTCTGTAGATGTCTACCAAGGAGACTCGGAGGGGGGTGTAACTATGGTACTTCCGTGGCTTTCGAGTTGGCTTCTTCTTTCTTTCTCTGTTCCCGATCTCGATCTCGGAGCGGGTAGGTTGATTCCTTCCTAGAAGAGTCTCTTAACTGGGAGGTTTCCTCCATGTTGATATGTTTTTCTCCGCTCCGCACCTCGTATAGGGAGGGCGGGTATCGTTTGGATAGGGATTGGCTAAACGGTCCCTCCTTTAGGCCGTTTGCTAGTCCCATGATGGCTGCTTCGGTGGGCAAGTGTTGTATGTCTAGGCAGGCTCTGTTGAATCGCTCCATGTATCTCGGAGAGTTTCTTGGTTACCTTGTTTGATTCCGAGTAGACTGGGGATGTTTTGTCTTTCCTTTGATAGAACTTTTTTAGGAATTTTTTGGTTAGGTCTTCGAAGCTGGTGATTGATCTTGTGGCAGTTGTCGAAACCACTTCATGGCGATTTGTGAGAGTGGTGGGGAAGGCTTTTGCATCGAATTGCGTCGGAGGCGTCGACCAGGTACATTCTGCTTCTGAAGTTGCTGAGGTGTTGACTCATCTCTTTAAATCTTCTTCTGCATAATTGAGTTTAATTTCATTTCCTTTACTGCTTCTTCTTCAACTTCTTGTTAATTGCTTTGTGAACTTGGATCTGGGAAGGCAATTGAGATCTAGACTTTGCTATCTAGTCTCTTGAGTCCTGAGATCCTATTTTCCTTGTTGGTTCTTCTGTGAACCCTGCTGCAATTTAATTTCATTTTCTGTTTGAATTTTAGTTACTTCCAAGTCCTCTTCTGCTTTATTAATTGTTGCAATTTACTTTCCCTTGCTGAATTTCTGACTTCCCAATCCTCAACTCCCCTTTTCCATTCAAGCAATTTATATTTCTTGCACTTTAAGTTGTCGCAATTTACATTTCTTGCACTTTAAGTTTCAGTCATTTAAATTTCTTGTTCTTTAAGATTCAGCAAATTTACTTTCCTGTTCTTTAATTTACTGCAATTTTCCCTTCTCCCTTTACATTCCAAGCAATTTAGCTTCTGTTAAAGATAAACCTCTCAACCAATATTTGATTCGCTTGACTAAATCAACCACTAAACTAAAATTGCTCAATCCTTCAATCCCTGTGGGATTGACCTCACTCCCGTGACTTTTTATTACTTGATGTGACCCGGTACACTTGCCGGTGAGTTTTGTGTTGGATTGTTTTCCACACATTAGTCTTCAATTGATGGATGGGGACCACTTGATTCCTTCACTCTGCAGCCTCTGATCTGTACTTTCTGGGCTAAAAAGTGGGTCAAAAGGAGCCCAGAAATCGCCCCCATCATTTTCTGCATTTTCTGCACGTTGCGCATGTCACGCGTACGCGTCAGTCACGCGTACACGTCACTAGTCTTCTTTGCAAATCACGTGGACGCGTCGGTCACGCGCATGCGTCGCTGTGCAATTCTTCAAATCATGCGTATGCATCAGTCACGCGCATGCGTCGCCGTTGAAAGCTCTAAATCACGCGTACGCATCGCTCCTCACTGCCATCTCCTTTGATTCTTGTGCTGCAGAAACTCCACCAAATCCAACTGAATGCTACCTAAAATAAACAAAATTGCAAAACACTCAAAGTAGCATCCATATTGGCTAAAAGATAATTAATTCTTTATTAAACTCAACAAATTAGATGCAAATTCACTAGGAAAAGATAGGAAAGATGCTTACGCATCACAACACCAAACTTGAACTATTGCTTGTCCTCAAGCACCCAGAATTAATATAGGCTTAGGATGTGAATTTGCATGAGAATGAGAGTTCGATTAAGCTCATGTCTCTTCTTATAGTGGGGTTTACAACTGCAATCCTGAATAGTTTTTGCATCTCACTCTCCTTTGAATCAGAAGAATGTTACTGTCATATGGAATTAGAATCCGGATAATATTATGAATTTTCTGATCTTTTGTAGCTCAATTTAATCCTTGAACACAATAATTTTTCTTTGATGCTTTGCACCTTGAGCCAAGCCGTGACTTTAAATATTTTGTCTCAAGGATTACTTGACATAGAAACACCACAAAAACTTAACTGGGGAACTTTCTTTAAGTTCTAAATGTTTTCATTATTAAATTTTTTTACTCCCAGACAGTGGTGCTCAAAGCCTTTAGCGTACTCTGCAATTGATCTCGACTCTAAATGTTTTGTCTCAAGGATTACTTGACACAAGAACACCACAGGCATGTGACTTAGGGAAACAACTCTTTGAGCTATTAATTAACAACTCTTTGAGCTTTTAATCATGTCTGACCTCTTTAGTCATTGATGTTCAGAGCCTTGGACCTTGCTTTTATTTTTCTTTTGCTATTTCTTTTGCTTCAAGGATTAAACTTTCATTAATTTCAGGGAAATCATAATAATTCTCTAAATTCATGTTCCTTGTACATCAACATTCTTTGATTCAAATTTAAATATGCACTGTTCCTGTCATGCATTCAGAATCACAGAAAATACCACCACATTTAAGTAAATAAGACTACTCTTAAAATTAACTCAATTTCTCATGCAATACATCACTTCTATATTTTTTATTTGAATTCAAGCTCAGTGGGTAATACATGAGACATCTTTTCAGAATTAAAGCATTTAAGGGAAAACTAAACTAGACCTAGGATTCTCACTAATAAAGGATCATGCAACAAACAAAGCAAAATAGCAGAAAACCGGAACATAACACAGAAAAAGAGGGGAGGAATAAAAAAAAGAAAGGAACTCAACCACCTTAGTTATCCTAGCGGTCGCTTTATTCTACAGGTTGTGCTCCTCAGTGAAGATGATTCGCCTCCCTTTTCGTGCCATAGGAATAAACAGAAAACACTTAAGCGAAGCGTCAACACCAAACTTAAAGGTTTGCTTGTCCTCAAGCAAAGAAGAACTGAAAAATAGAAAGAGACAAATATTATAAAGAAAGAAAAAGAAAAGGATAAAAGAACAAGAGAGAATTAGGATACGGAGAGGGGGAAAGAAAATTAAAACTGGGCGGCGAACTAGTGTAGTTGTGCAGCGCAGGCGACGCGTACGCGTGGGTCGCGAAATTTTCTTAATGACGCGTACGGGTGGCCTGGGTTTTGTGTGATTCGCGCGAAGCCAGCCGCGTGCACGCACAACTCTCTGTTCATGTGGCTTGGGCACCAATATTTTTATATGACGCGTGCGCGTCATGCACGCGCACGCGTGGATGAACATTTGTATAGATGACGCGTACGCGACAGGGACGCGTACGCGTGAACAAATTTTGTGCATCTAGCACACTTCCAACCCCAAGCCAGCACAACTCTCTTCGCAACACATATTTACGTTGAAATTCAAGGTCACACGTACGCGTCAGTGACGCATACGCGTGGAGTGCCAAAATCACGAATTACGCGCACGCACCGGCAAGTGCACCGGGTCGTACCAAGTAATACCTGACGTGAGTAAGGGTTGATCCCAGGAGGATTGATGGACTAAGCAATAATGGTTAAGTGATTGGCTTAGTTAGACAAACAGAAAAGAGTATTTTGGTATTCAAAGAGCATTAAACAGTAAATTAAGAATTTCAGAAAGCAAGCAGTAATGAGTTGGGAATAAAATATCGAGAAAACAGTTAAGGCTTCAGAGTTATCTATTTTTCCGGATTAACTTTTCTAACTAACTATTCTAATCATGTAGGATATAATTTATGGCAAACTATGTGTGACTAGATCCTAATTTCTTAGACCTTTCTAGTCTCCTCTAGAATTCATTAACTCCCAATTCCTTGGTCAATTAATTCCAATTAGAAGGTGAAGTTCAAATTCCAGTTTATATACCACAAAAATTCTAATTACCCAAAAATAAGAGGATTATATGTCATGTATCCTGTTAAATCCAAATAATTATAATTTAAGAGAATTTATTTTCAAGCTGTTGTTTAAGTAAAGAGCTTTTCCAAGTTTTACAAGAACTCAAGTAGAAAGAGGGTCATACTTCCGTTCCACCCAAATTCATAAGATAAAAACGAAAACAATTCTTAAATTGTGAATCCATATATGAATTAAAATAGAAAAAGCAATAAAATCAATCCATACAGATAGACAGAGCTCCTAACCTTAACAATGGAGGATTAGTCGCTCATGGAATGCAAAATGTAAATTTGTATAGAACCATACTCACAAGCCCCTTTTTACCAACAACCTCCCTATGACCGTTATCCATCATATAACCAACCACCTTTACCTCATCCTTGTGACCATTATGAGCGAAAACCTATAGAACCACCACAATCCCATCACGATTATTACCAAGAACCACCTCAATACACACCATCTCCATATTTTTACCAAGAAAAATCACTTTTCTATTATGAATCCTTTCCCTAAAATAATGAACCATTCTATCCACCCCAAGCCCCAATAGATAATTCTCTCACTTTGCTACTTCAAGAGCAAGAGGCTATGCAAAAAAATGCACTAGAATCTGTGGCTATCTTGACCAATATAGTGCATGCTTTGACCTCGCGATACCTATGAACTCAAAGCACTTCCATGGCTACATGCGAAGGATCGAAGGAAGAGAAAAGCATGATGGAGAGATTAGAAAATCCGGTGGAGAATGAGGAGTTAGATTTTTTATTAGAATAATTGGAGGAAGCCATGATTGTTGAAGAAGAGGAAGAAGTGGTTTAAGACTTAGGAGATGCGGAACCACCATGGGAATCTCAAGAATCTCTCTCCAAGAAGCTTGATATTGATGTCGAGGAGGGTGTACAACCTCCAAGACATATCATAGTTGGAGACTTTGAAGAGGTTGATCAAGAGATGGATTTGATCATTGATGAATTCTTGTCCAAAATGGGATCCCCTCCCAGGGAATATGAAGTTGAAGTCATTGAAGACAACTCTACATCAAGTAATATTGGTGACCTTGTTGAAGACTCTTCCAATGAATGTGAAGTTAATGTTGAAGTAGACTTCCCACAACCTCCAAGGTTTGACTTGATTGATGATGAAGAAGAATTGGAAGAAGTTGGCAAGCAAGGAGAGGTTGAAGAAAGTTGTCAAGAGGTGGAAATAACCAAGGAAGAGTATAAGGGAGTAGACCTCGCATTGTCTAAGTGTGGGGAAGTTCCCTTCCTAAGTCACCATCCAACACAACATTCAAGTGGCTAAAATTTTTAACCCTAAACTTCATTATTCCCCTTGAATATGGTTTGATTGAAATGGATGGGCAAATTAGATCTCTTTGTGGAGTCAAGAAAAAGAGGGAATTGTGTAGTGGTTGGAAGTTTGATATTAAGCTCATTAAGGTTGAACTTTCAAGGCGTAGGCACAATGGTTGGATGAATGCAAGTTTGTGTGGGTTTAGAATGAGAATTTGGTGTTATAAGGAGAATTCTATTTGTCAACTGTCCGAATGGAAGAACCATGACGATCAACTAGAAGATGGGTGTGAAAACAAGATACGGGATCTCGGATCACAACATGAAGACCAATTTTGGTAGCTCATATCTTGGGTAGAATTTCACCCAAGCTTGGTGAAGACAGTTGGAATTTCTGACAACCGTTTGAGAAGCAAGCATCCTTGGCTGTTCAAGGATGGATTCAAGCACAAGCCACCTTGACGAGGAGCTCCCTATAAGTCCAACTTAAGGACAACAAACAAAAGTGCTAGGTGGGAGACACCCTACCATGGTAAAATCTTTTTATTTTCTCTTTTGTAAAAAGTGGTAGAACTAGTTTAATTTCATGTTTTAATTGATTTGTTGAGTGTATTTGGTAGTCTAGGATGTTAAATAAGGTTTTATGGTGTTTTGGGCATTGTTTAGAGGATTGAAATGCTTGTTTTGGTGCAAGAACTTGGAAATATTTTGAAAAACAGAGCATCAACCCACGTGTATGCGTGCCCAACGCATACGCGTGCCTCAAGCATTTTCGACCATCCACGCGCATGCGTCATTCACGCGTACACGTGGATGCAAAATTTACACCTTCCATACCTGAACCCGAGAGTTGTGCCTACTTTATGCCAACTCTGTGCCCAGAGGCACGCGTGCGCGTCAACCACGCGTACGCGTCAAAGCTCTCGGAATAACACACCACGCGTACGTGTTGATTCGATTTCACCATTCCACGTGCACACGTCACTCCACGCATACGTATGGATGGCCTTCTTTAATCATCTTCTTTTCTTCTCTTCCTTCCATTTCTTTCCTTCTTCTTTCTTCTTCTCCTTTCTTTCCACCTCTTACCCATCATCCAACACTACCAAACACCATTTATAACCATTTCTTTTACTTAGTTAGTTGGATTTTTAGTTAGAGTACTTTTCATTCAATTTTCTAATTTTCATTATAAGTGTTGAATTATTAATTTTGTATATTATACAATGCTGCTTATTGTTAACTGAATGCTATTTTAGCATACCTATTTTGATATTCATTGTTGGACCCTTTATTGAGGTTATAATTGGTTACTTGGTTTTGAATTTTTCATGCTTAACATTTGTGAACACCAAGTACATGTAACATTGCCTTTAGAGCTTCTTAAATCTTTTTGAATTGCATGATTTGGCCACCATGTGTTTGAATCCTTTACTTTGATTAGGAAATTTCCTGATATTAGATGTTGAGCATTTACCTCGATGCATTGTGTTTCTTGTCATATGCATCCATGTGTTTTTGGCTTGAATGCTTTCAAGCTTCTTTGTTGCTTCCTTGGTTGTTTTAACCCATAAGTTAAAAGTATTTTAGGCACACTAGAATGAGTAGAGTGCATGCTACTTTCGAGACATAGCTTTCTATGCTAGTGTGTGTTCTAAAGGGCGCCTAATTTGGAACTCACACATTTAATTCATTAATGTCACACTAATTCACTCACTCAATTCTAGTGGTTTTTAACTCATTCTAACAATTTATGCTTTTGTGCTTTCACATTTACTTTTCTTACTATCCTGCCCTCTGATTTCAAGATGAGTCATTATAAGCAAAAATGGAAGCAAGAGAAAGAACACGCAGCAACCAGTTGACCTACCAGCTGAAGGTAGCAACTCGGAGAGTCGCCATACGTCCTTGTTCATCTTTGAATGCACCGAGGACGGTGCAAACTTTTAAGTGTGGGGAGGTCGTCCGACTAGTCGGCTCTTTTAGGTGACAAGTTTCTAATCCCAACACTTGTGCATTTCATTTTTAGGGCATTTTTAGGTCTTTTAGGATTCTTAGTTGCATATTCTTATTTTGTACATATATATACATAATAAGCTTAGTCAAAATAATGAAAATTTTCAAGAATCTATCTATAGGGCACCTCAATTGATTTGAATGAAAACTTTTCATTGAACTTGCTTGAATTATATCTTATGGAACATGATTTTTGAACTAAGAACACAAGCCTGTGAGTTTTGAGCCTAATGGTGTGGTTACATCTTATAACCACTTATTTTCCTTCTTATGTGCATTATTCTCTTTCTATGATTGTAATCTTTGATTTGTTTAATTCTTTATGTCCATTATTTTATGTATTCATGCATCTATATGATTGAGGCCATCATTTCTTTAACTCACTGACCCAAATAGCTTACCCTTCATCAACCATTGTTAGCTAACTTTAAGCCTACGACTAACCCACTTGTTTTTAATTTATCACATTACAAGCTTTAAAGCAAAAAACAATAAATGTACTTTATTTGGATCTTTGATTAGCTTAGACTAGTGAGTGTGTATCATTCAAGTGTGGGGTAACTTGGGACATTGGTTGGGAAAAGGTGTATGTGTTGTAGTTTTGTTGAAAATATTGGGAATTAGGTACATGCTCGTGTTTTAACTAAATGTAAAGCCATATGAATTGATACTTCTGTATATCCTTATTGCAAATAGAAAAAAATGAGAAAATAAAAAGAAAAAAATATACACAAAAGAAAAAAAATAGAGAAAAAAAAGAAAAAGAAAAAAAAGAAAAGTAATAAAAAAGGGGACAAAATGCCCCAAAGTGAAGCTCAATAATAATCAATGCATATGAGTTGTGATCAAGAAAAGAATGCATGAGTATGTAAAAAAGTGTAGAATGGGTAGTTGGGTTAGCGTTGGAATCGTATAGGTTGTTGATGAGCGGATAATTTATACGCTTTTTGGCATTGTTTTTAGTATGTTTTTAGTATGATCTAGTTAGTTTTTAGTGTATTTTTATTAGTTTTTAGTTAAAATTCACTTTTCTGGACTTTACT
>QBTX01001257.1:24665-46120 GCA_003063285.2 Arachis monticola | reverse complement strand
AATCACTTTCAATCTGCCATAGATCTGTCAAAATGATTGAGAAAGAAGTTGAGAATTAATTGATTCGTGAAGGATTGCAACATCTCCAATCCCTGATGAATCATTTTCTTTGAATTTCTCTAACTTAGATTTCTCTAATTTTACTGCATTCTGCATTGCTAAGTTCGGTTCTAAACCCAGCACCCAATTCCTTTTAACATTCATGCAATTTAACTTCTCTTGAATTTTAGATTCTGCAATTTTAATTCCTTGCACTTTTTCATTTCTTGCAATTTAAGATTCAGTTCTTTCAATTTCTTGCACTATAAGTTTCAGCAATTTACCTTTCTTACCATTTAAGTTTCTATTATTTTACTTCCAGCATTTCAATTTCCTGCAATTTACCTTCTGTTAATCATAAAGTACTCAAATCATTACTTGTTAGCTTAATAAGTTCGTCACCATACTAAGGTTGCTTAATCCATCAATCGCTGTGGGATCAACCTCACTTCTGTGAGTTTTACTACTTGATACGACTTGGTACACCTACCGATGAGTTTGTGTGGAATCGATTTTCCCTCATCATACGCACACCTCTATGCGTACACGCACTTTTTGAAAATCCCTTGGGCGTGCACACGCACACCCTTGTGCGTACACACATACCCTGTTTTTCAACTAAAACTTTGCTTTTTAACTATTTCACCTTCCCAACAAGCTTGAAAACTTCTGTGACACCTATTTAATACTCTTTGACTTAATTTTGGGTATCAAAGCATGGGGAAGGTCCTAGGAAATTAATTTGCTATTAGTTTGAAAAGTTAGAGAATGGAGGCTTAAGTTTCTAGTGTACTGAGGATGGGTCTGGTGGAATGAGAAGAGAGAAAGATATATGAATTAAGAAATTGATGAACTAATGAGTTCAGAATGGAAATGTTAAATTGACAGTGGTTGAGATGAGGCGAGGACTCGGAATGAAATGATGGATCCATGATATACTGAAAAAATGTTTTCTGAAAATTACTGAACTATTGTTTTTATACTGAGATGGTTGAGACGCTATGCGCCCGGCAGAGATGGCGGTTGGATCCCGCCTGTTGAGGTAGTGGCGGCGAAGTAAAGGCGGTTGATGCAGGTGGAAATTGTCTCTTAACAAATTTCCTTCGGCAAGTGTACCGAATTTGTCGTCAAGTAAAAGCTCACAATAGAGTGAGGTCGAATCCCACAGAGATTAACGGATTAAGCAATCAATGGTTAATTGATTATCCTAGTTTGACGGTTCAGATTTGGATGATGAGTAGCAGGAAGTGTAAATGGCATAAAAACAAAGAAAGCAATAGAGTGCAGGAAAGTAAAATGGCAAGAAAAGTAAATGTAAGAAGTAAAAATAAAATGAACATTGGGATCAAGAGATATTGCAATCCTCCGGATCAAGTTCATTCTCATATCTTCCTCAATCATTCATTGATCTCCTTGGCAATCTTAAGTGATTGAATTTCAATTACTTGTAATTCAATCTCTCAAATCTTGATCAATAGCCAATTCCTTGGTCAATTGCTCATGAGAAGAGATGAAGTATGGTCACTGATTATACCACATGCATTCCCAAATCAAGTGTTGGAGGATTATAGTCACATATCCTTCCAAACCTATTTTGGTACAACATGAGAAAGCATTTCTAGCATGATCTCTTCATTCCTCTTCCAAGGTTCAGAAGAGATCCAAGTATGAATAGCTTCCTTTCCAAGATAACTACCCAATTGGATGAAGATCGAAAGCTTTCAAGCAAAATCAAGAGAAAATATAGAAGAAGAAGAATAAGAACTACACTTAATCCATTGAATCACAATAGAGCTCTCTAACCCAATGAAAAGAGTTAGTTGGTCATTGCTCTAACAAAATAGAAAAGAAAGAAAATGCATAAAAGTAAAGATGAAGATTAAAACTGAAATTGAAACTTCAAAATTCATAAATGAAAGATACAAAGAAAAGAAAGAGAAAGAAAAGTGTGTGAGGGGAGGGAGTCCGAAGACCCCTCGTCAATCCCCCATTCCAGAATCAGTCCCGTCCCGTCCTCCTCTCAAAGTAAAAACTAAGGCCTTTATATAAGCTCTCCTAAATTACAAAGCAAATTACAATTAAATGAAATTCCTATTCTAGATGCTTCTTGTGGTCTTGATTGATTGACAATTGTGGGCTTGCTTGCTTGGGGATTGTGGGTTGCTTACAACGTTAGTGACAATGTTTGGTGTCACTAACGTTGTCGACAACCTTGTTTCTTCATGTTAGCTTCCACGTTAACTAGGTTAACGTGGGAGTTAACGTGGCTTCTTGTGACTTAGCCAACGTTAGTGTTAAAGTTGAATGTCACTAACGTTGGCGTCCCCTTTTCTTCTTAACGTTAGAGGCCACGTTAACTAAGTTAACGTGGCAACTAACGTGGCCACTTATGAGCTTTGTTCAATTTTAGTGATAATGTTAAGTGTCACTAACGTTGGCTCCATTTCCTTTCTTCAAAGTTAATGCCACTTCCTTCCTTCCACGTTAGTGCCCACATTATTGTAACTAACATAGCCACTAACGTGGCTCTTCTCTTCTTCTTTTGGCCTGAAGTCAATCAAACAAAGTGCATCAAAGTCTTGCTCTTAATCATGGGATCATGCATCATCCAATTTATCATTCAATTTATGCATAATTCTCATAAAATCATTCAAAATTCACAATGTTTGTTTGAATCATGGTATGATTGCATTTTCAACCAAATACTTGCTTATTTCCTAAGAAAATGCATGAAACCAACCTAAAGCATACAAAAAATGGCTAGTAAAACTAGCCAAGATGCCCTGGCATCACAACACCAAACTTAAAGCTTGCTTGTCCCCAAGCAAGAAAAGAACTATGCACAAAGAATTCTCTTTAATTAGAATATATTGAAGAATTGCTTATGATGCCTTAGTGGGTTAAGTGAATAAGTGACAGTGGGGTGAACTCTAATTTGTATGCTTATGCAAGGATTCCAGTGCTCATTAGTCCTCACATTTTGGAAGTCTTAGATCTTAGGACTCTCATTCAAATGATATTATGAAAATCTCTTTATAGATTGTCACCTTGAAGCAACACTTATTTTCTAGCATTTTTCTTTCTTTGTGGAATTTGGCCTCGACTCTAGGTGTCATGTATCAAAGTGGCTTTTTAAGGTAAGCTTTCAATCAATACTCCCAAACCAGTTGGTCTAAGTTATTAGGTGTTGAAGCACCCCTTAGGATTTACTTGCTCAAGCCTCTCTCTGATACAAATCTACCACAAGCATTTAACTAGGACAAAAACTCTTTGAGTTATTGTTTCTTTCTTTTTCTTCCTAGTAATTGATGCTCAGAGCCTTGGGCTTGTTCTTTGTTTTTCTTTTTCTTTTGTTTTCTTTTGTTTGCTTCTTGGATCAATAGATGTTTGAGAAATTCCATAATACTTCTCTAAACTTCATTTCCTATCTATGAGCTCCCATGCAAGTTTTCACAAACATGCAACCTCAATACACAATCATACAATCAGAACCTCCACTCCTCTTAATCTTTTGCTTGCCCCATGATTTATAAAATTCTTCAACATTTTCCTTTCAAAAGAATGATTTCTTTGTTGCATTCTTAAAGATATTGGGTACAAGTAAAACTCAAGATGATAATCATGATATCATAGCAACATATCACAAATCAATATCAAATTATGCTTATTCACAAGGAGTAATCACACATGCATACAAAGAAAATAGAAGACAATCATGCAATTTAAAGTTCTGGAAATAAGTAAGAGGAGAAAGGAACTTTACCACCTTGTAGTTTATTTCATCGTTGTTGCCCTTTTCCTCCTATTCTTTCCCTTCCCACACCAAACTTAGAATGCTTGCTTATACTAAAGCAACAATTAAAATAGTGGTGATGGGGTCCATGATGGATCATGAATGTCTTAGAATGAAGTGTGAGTATGCATGTGTTTCAGCAAGCAAGGTTAAGGATACAATAAAGACACAAGAGATACAACAGAGACATTTTGATTGCATTAATAAGTGGTGTTGGCATGGTACTTACATGAAAGTTAAGTGGCAACACCAAACTTAGTGTGCCACTATCAATTTAGAATGTTGCAAGTACCCAGTGAAGATTGAAAATCAAATTGTTGCATAGCAACACCAAACTTAGAATGCAATCATATGCCAAATTATTGAAAGTAAACTAAGCAAAGCAAGGAAATGTTACCTACGGTTGGGTTGCCTCCCAACAAGCGCTCTTTTAATGTCATTATCTTGACATGTTGTTCATGAATTTCTTCCTCTTCTTCCAGTTTGTTAAGAGGAATGACCTCAAGATGAAAGAGGAGCCAGTTACTGCCCCTTGTTTTGAGTGCCTTTCCCCAGCAAGCATTCTTTTGTTGTTAGCTTGTGTAAACTTGCTTGTTGGGGTAGGGGTGGGATGCCTTTTGGTTGACCTTTTCTTCTTCATGGATATTGTCCTTCTTTTCTTGGTCACCATCCTCTTTTTAGTGCTCATGTTGATTGCCTTCACCACCTTAATTTCAGTACTTGGGTGTTGTATGATGGTCGGAGCATCCTCTTCATCAAGAGCTTCCTAAATTGGTGGTTCAATGAACTCACCCTTTATGCAACTCTCTGTTTCATTGGAGTGTGGGCTCCCTTGATTGACTTCCTCCCTTTCTTCTACATGATGTTGCATTGAGTCTTTTGGGAGTGAGTTTGCATGTTCCTTTGTCCCCACTAGTAACCTCTGTGGGTATGGAGCCTTAGGCTTATATATTCTCACAACTTCCTCTTCCTTCATATGAATCTCACTTGGTATGGTTTCTTCTTTTTCTTGTTCTTTTGATTCCTCCCTTGGGTTTGCCATGGTATCACTGAGAGAATTGTGGGTAGTGATTTGCTTTGATAGATATCCAACTTGTGCCTCAAGCTTCTTAATGGCAACCCACCGGTTCTGCATAATAGTTTTTACTTCCTCTTGGAAAGTCCTTGTGTCCTTAGATTCTTCCAAGAGCATTGCCAGTAGGTTCTCTATCCTTGATAGCTTATTCTCTAGGGGAGGGTGTGCAGCTGGGGTGAAATTTGGAGGTTGAGGGTGGCTACTTTGTGAATGGAATTGGTTGTTTTGTGGTTTTATGTTCTGAGAGTGGTATGACTTTTGTGGGTAATGATATGGGTCTTGTGGATTGTGAGAAGAATTTTGTGTGTAATGGCATGAATTATGTGAGTGGTGAGAAGAATTTTGTGTGTAATGGCATGAATTATGTGAGTGGTGAGATGAATTATATGGATGTGGGAAGGAATTTTGTGTTGAGGCATATCCAAGTGGTGAAGGGTTTTGATGCGAAAAGCTAGGAGGTGAGGTTGAATAAATAAAGGATGATGGCTCTTGATGAATGGGCTGTGAATAAGTGAAATTTCTTTGGTTTTGATCTTCCCAGCACAGCTTGAGTAGTGATCAAAGTCATCAAAATATGGACTATTTTGTGACCCTGGGAAGCACCCCATTTCATGTTCTTGATACTCCCATCCACCATGAGCATAGCAAAGTGAATCATTCTGTGGTGGTGGAGAGTTTCCCCTGAAATTTGATTGACCAAAGGATGATCTATACTCTATTTTTCTACAAAATATTATGTATCAACAACAATCACCAAGATAAAAGAGATTTGGAATTCCCCTTGTCACAGATGAGGAAATTCCCAGTGAGGCAATATCACAAACAGTTGGTTAGCAAAAGAAAATAAAGAAACAAAAGAAAGACAAAAATAAAAGAAAAGTGTCTAATCTAGTAAACCAATCAACCGGCAGTTTGTTAATCACAGTTAATCCCCAGCAATAGCGCCATAAACTTGATGCAGGTGTAAATTGTCTCTCAACAAATTTCCTTCGGCAAGTGTACCGAATTTGTCGTCAAGTAAAAGCTCACAATAGAGTGAGGTCGAATCCCACAGAGATTAACGGATTAAGCAATCAATGGTTAATTGATTATCCTAGTTAGACGGTTCAGATTTGGATGATGAGTAGCAGGAAGTGTAAATGGCATAAAAAACAAAGAAAGCAATAGAGTGCAGGGAAGTAAAATGGCAAGAAGAAAATAAATGTAAGAACTAAAAATAAAATGAACATTGGGATCAAGAGATATTGCAATCCTCCGGATCAAGTTCATTCTCTTATCTTCCTCAATCATTCATTGATCTCCTTGGCAATCTTAAGTGATTGAATTTCAATTACTTGTAATTCAATCTCTCAAATCTTGATCAATAGCCAATTCCTTGGTCAATTGCTCATGAGAAGAGATGAAGTATGGTCACTGATTATACCACATGCATTCCCAAATCAAGTGTTGGAGGATTACAGTCACATATCCTTCCAAACCTAATTTGGTACAACATGAGAAAGCATTTCTAGCATGATATCTTCATTCCTCTTCCAAGGTTCAGAAGAGATCCAAGTATGAATAGCTTCCTTTCCAAGATAACTACCCAATTGGATGAAGATTGAAAGCTTTCAAGCAAAATCAAGAGAAAATATAGAAGAAGAAGAATAAGAACTACACTTAATCCATTGAATCATAATAGAGCTCTCTAACCCAATGAAAAGAGTTAGTTGGTCATTGCTCTAACAAAATAGAAAAGAAAGAAAATAAAAAAAAAAAAAAAAAAAAAAAAAAAAAAAAAAAAAAAAAAAAAAAAAAATAAAAAAAAAAAAGAAAGAAAGAAAAGAAAGAGAAGAAAAGTGTGTGAGGGGAGGGAGTCCGAAGACCCCTCTCAATCCCCCATTCTAGAATCAGTCCCGTCCCGTCCTCCTCTCAAAGTAAAAACTAAGGCCTTTATATAGGCTCTCCTAAATTACAAATGAAATTAAAGCAAATTACAATTAAATGAAATTCCTATTCTAGATGCTTCTTGTGGTCTTGATTGGTTGACAATTGTGGGCTTGCTTGCTTGGGCTTTGAAGTGGACTTGAGAGAGAAGTGAGTAAAGTTGAGGTTCAGGTGCCAATGTTAGTGCTACCGTTAGCTACACTAACGCTACAAGTGTGGCGTTAGTGCTGAAGTTAGTGTGGCTAACGTCACACTTGCTACCAGTTGGTATTTTTGGGGCTTAAAAGATGCCTCTGGTTCGTGCTTCAATTTCATGCCCACTATAAAGTATTATATATCGTTGGAAAGCTCTGAATGTCAGCTTTCTAACGCAACTAGAATCACCTCAATTGGACCTCTGTAGCTCAAGTTATGCTCCTTTGAAGTGGACATGGTTGCTGGCATCGTCGCTAGCGTTAATGAAAAAGTTGAGTGCCAATAACGCTAGCGACCAGGGCTTCATTATTGCCAGTTTCTGAAGCTCAAACTTAGTGTCCACCCCATACTATTATATATTGTTGGAAAGCTCTGGATGTCTACTTTCCAACGCCTTTGAAAGCGCATCATTTGGAGCCCTACAACTCGAGTTACACTTCTTGGAAGGTGAAGAGGTTAGTTGGCCTTAATACAGGTTGATACCATGTTCATCATTGCACTTTCGGGGCAGGTTTTCTCCCTCAAATTTAGTGTCATTGATGAGCGGATAATTTATACGCTTTTTGGCATTGTTTTTAGGTAGTTTTTAGTAAGTTCAAGCTACTTTTAGGGATGTTTTCATTAGTTTTTATGTTAAATTCACATTTCTGGACTTTACTATGAGTTTGTGTGTTTTTTATAATTTCAGGTAATTTCTGGCTGAAATTGAGGGACTTGAGCAAAACTCTGAGAAGGAGGCTGACAAAGGACTGCTGATGCTGTTGGAATTTGACCTCCCTGCACTCGAAATAGATTTTTTGGAGCTACATAACTCCAAATGGCGCGCTCTAAACCGCGTTGGAAAGTAGACATCCAGAGCTTTCCAGAAATATATAATAGTCTATACTATATTCGGGAATTGACGACGTAAATTGGCGCTCAACGCCAATTACATGTTGCTGTCTGGAGTTAAACGCCAGAAACACGTCACGATCCGGAGTTGAACGCCCAAAACATGTTATAACTTGGTGTTCAACTCCAAGAGAAGCCTCAGCTCGTGGATAGATCAAGCTCAGCCCAAACATACACCAAGTGGGCCCCGGAAGTGGATTTATGCATCAATTACTTACTCATGTAAACCCTAGTAGCTAGTCTAGTATAAATAGGATAAGTTACTATTGTATTAGACATCTTTGGTCTCAGTTTTGTTTTATTCTTCATCTTAAGAGGCTATTGATCACGTTTTAGGGGGCTGGCCATTCGGCCATGCCTGAACCTTTCACTCATGTATTTTCAATGGTGGAGTTTCTGCACACCATAGATTAAAGGTGTGGAGCTTTGCTGTACCTCAAGTTTCAATACAATTACCATTACTTTCTATTCAATTCTCTTTTATTCTTATTCCAAGATATACGTTGCACTTCAACTTGATGAATGTGATGATCCGTGACACTCATCATCATTCTCACATATAAACGCGCGTGACTGACAACCACTTCTGTTTTACTCTAGGCCGGGTGCATATCTCTTAGATTCCCCAACAGAATCTTCGTGGTATAAGCCAGATAGATGGCGGCATTCATGGGAATCCGGAAAGTCTAACCTTGTATGTGGTATTCCGAGTAGGATTCCGGAATTGAATGACTGTGACAGGCTTCAAACTCCTGAAGGCTGGGCGTTAGTGACAGACGCAAAAGAATCAAGGGATTCTATTCCAACCTGATTGAGAACCGACAGATGATTAGCCGTGCTGTGACAGAGCATTTGGACCATTTTCACTGAGAGGATGGGATGTAGCCATCGACAAGGGTGATGCCTCCAGACGATTAGCCATGCAGTGACAGCGCATAGGACCATTTTCCAGAGAGGATGAAAAGTAGCCATTGACGACGGTGACGCCCTACATACAGCTTGCCATGGAAAGGCGTAAGAAGGATTGGATGAATGTAATAAGAAAGTAGAGATTCAAGAGGAGCACAGCATCTCCATACGCTTATCTGAAATTCCCACTATTGATTTACATAAGTATTTCTATCCTATTTTATTTTCTGTTTATTATTTATTTTCGAACTTATCATAAACCATTTAATCTGCCTAACTGAGATTTACAAGGTGACCATAGCTTGCTTCATACCAACAATCTCTGTGGGATCGACCCTTACTCACGTAAGGTATTACTTGGATGACCCAGTACACTTGCTGGTTAAGTTGAACGGAGTTGTGATCACACGTGCCATTACCAGGGATTATTAAGATCCCAATTCATCACACCATGATCTCTTTGGGGTATTTTTTATAGAGCCATTAAATAAATCTCATGCAAATACAAAGAGAATGAATCACAATTTCGTCCACCAGTCATCCATGTAGCGCCATATATGCTTGGAAAGCTCTGGAATCCTACTTTCCAATTCCACTGGAATCACCTCATTTGAAGCTTTGTGGCTTAAGTTATGCGTGTTTGAAGAAGGCATGGTCAGGCTGCCAGGTGGGACTTTTGACCACGTTAACTACCACGTTAACTAAGTTAACGTGGGAGTTAACGTGGCTCATTGTGGCTTGTGTGGCTCCTTCCAACGTTAGTGACAATGTTGAGTGTCACTAACGTTGGCCATCACCTTCTTTCATCCACGTTAGCTTCCACGTTAACTAAGTTAACGTGGAAGTTAACGTGGCGCATTGGGGATTGTGGGTTGCTTACAAAGTTAGTGACAATGTTTGGTGTCACTAACGTTGTCGACAACCTTGTTTCTTCGCGTTAGCTTCCACGTTAACTAGGTTAACGTGGGAGTTAACGTGGCTTCTTGTGACTTAGCCAACGTTAGTGATAAAGTTGAATGTCACTAACGTTGGTGTCCCCTTTTCTTCTTAACGTTAGAGGCCACGTTAACTAAGTTAACGTGGCAACTAACGTTGCCACTTATGAGCTTTGTCCAACGTTAGTGATAATGTTAAGTGTCACTAACGTTGGCTCTATTTCCTTTCTTCAAAGTTAATGCCACTTCCTTCCTTCCACGTTAGTGCCCACGTTAGTGTAACTAACATAGCCACTAACGTGGCTCTTCTCTTCTTCTTTTAGCCTGAAGTCAATCAAAGAAAGTGCATCAAAGTCTTGCTCTTAATCATGGGATCATGCATCATCCAATTTATCATTCAATTTATGCATAATTCTCATGAAATCTTTCAAAATTCACAATGTTTGTTTGAATCATGGTATGATTGCATTTTCAACCAAATACTTGCTTATTTCCTAAGAAAATGCATGAAACCAACCTAAAGCATACAAAAAATGGCTAGTAAAACTAGCCAAGATGCCCTGGCATCAGCGGTGGTTCGTTCCGCTTGCGTTGAGATGTGAGATCCGTGACAAGAGTATCCCGCTCGCATCCCTTCGGATCACTAGAGTATGCAGGCACAAAATCCTGGACGGTGTTCTGAGCACCATATCTCGGGGGTTTCCAATTATGATTCCGAAGGGCGACATCTCCATGGAGATGTGTCGGGTTGGCAGTTGAACCAACAATATGATATCATAGCCAGTAGGACAGGCATTCATCATGTGCATCTTCTATCTGTTTATCTGCTTTGTCGACTTGTAATTACTTGCCTAATTGTATAACATGCCTAATTGCTTACTTGAATTACTTGCCATATATGCCTATACTTGTGTTTTAATTGCATGGAAATTATCTATGTTTTTTTGCTGGGATTGAGGAGGCTCGGAAGGCGGTGGCAATGAGATCGGATGGAGGATATGTTGGTGAAGGTTGTGAGATAGCGGAGAACTGTTAGCCTAGAAAATTCCCTAAGTTAGATTACCATTTTATTATGTTATGGTTTTAAGATATGCTTTACTATTTTAGTTATGCCTTAAGATAAATCTTGTGATGGATATGAAGTTCTAGGATTGCCTTTGGCATCCCGGGGTCTTATATCTTACATCACTGGGCACTGTTACCATACTGGGAACCTCCGGTTTTCATACCATATTCTATTGTTGTTTTTCAGATGCTAGTCGCAACCCACCTCGGTGGGTTGTTTTGGTGGTGATAGAGCGGTGGATCTTGGATATACTTTGGAGTCTTTTGTTTATTTTGTTTATATCTCTCATCTTTTGTATTTACTTTTGCCTAGAGGCTTATTTTAAGAGAAAAACTTGTATAAGCTATTTTAACTTCCAAACTTCTATATGGTCTGTGACGAACGGACTTCTGCTAGTAAAGAATTTTATCAGAATAATCACATTGTAAGTATAGTTCCTAAACCAACAGAGAATCCTTTCGTACAAAAACTTGTTTCTCACTAAAGCAAACCCAATAAAATTTATAACTGAAGTATTCAAACCTCGGGTCGTCTTCTCAAGGAATTGCAGGGAGGTGTGTTTTATTATTGGTTATAGAAAACAGTATTTTTGGGTTTTTGAAAGGTTTGAACAAGAGAAATAAATTGCAAGAATTAATAAATCAATAGCTAAGAAAACTCTTGGCAATGTACGAAAATTAGAAGTCCTATCCTAGTTATCCTTATCAATTGTGATGAGAATTGCTCGTTGCTCCCACTTAGTCAACCTCTAACTATGAAGGTAAGTCAAATGGATAAATCAATATGAATCCTCAAGTCCTAGTCAATTCCCAAAGAAAGCCTAGAGTTAGTGGAATTCAAGTCAATTAGCAACTTCCAATTATCAATCAAGACAAGAGTTTGATAACTCAAGAGTCTTTAATTACTCAACCAAAGCCAAGAATATAGAAAGCTAAATAAAAATCATATATCTGAAATACCTCAAATTATATTAAATAGAAAGTTAGATTGAACATAGGAATCCATAAACCAAATTGGCAACATCAAGTAATGAACTAAAGTGATAGAATAAATGAAATTAGAAGAAAACATAAAGTAAAGTAAAGGAATATTAAACTTGAAATTGGGAAGAAATAGCCTAAAACTAATAGAAATCCTAAATCCTAAATCCTAAGAGAGAGGAGAGAGCCTCTCTCTCTAGAAAAATACATCTAAAACCTGAAATTGTGAATTATGATGTTCTCTATATTTATTGAGTCTCTGCATGCTCCCTGGCTTTATTCTTTGTTTCTGGGCCGAAAACTGGGTCAAAATGCGGCCCAAAATCGCCCCCAGCGTTTTCTGAATTTTCTGCAGATCGCGCATGTCACGCGTACGCGTTGGTCACGCGTACGCGTCGTTTGACTATTTTCTTTTCCACCTGTGCGCGTCTGGCACGCGCTCGCATCGTTTGCGCGAACTCCAATTGACGCGTATGCGTCAAGCATGCGCACGCGTCGCTGTGATTTTGTCCAAATCGCGCGCACACATCAGCCATGCGTGCACATCGCTGTTCGCTTGTTGTCTCCTTTATTTCTTGTGCTCCTTCCCTTTTTGCAAGCTTCCTTTCCATCCTTTAAGCCATTCCTGCCCTATAAAGCCTGAAACACTTAACACAGGGATCACGGCATCGAATGGTATAAATGGGGATTAAAAATACACAATTTTAAAGCTTTAGGAAGCAAGTTTTCAATCGTAGAATAAATCCAGGAAGGAATTGTAATGTCATGCTAATCACATGAATAAGTGGCTGAAAAGCTGATAAAAACCACTCAAGTTAGCACAGTATAAACCATAAAATAGTGGTTTATCAACCTCCCTACACTAAACATTAGCATGTCCTCGTGCTAAGCTCAAGGAGACAAAGAAAATGAATAAGGGACAGTAAGACTCATGAAATGCAACCTATATGTGAATGTAGCTATATGCTAAAATGATTCTGCCTACTTGGTGAAAAAGTAAATTAATCTTTCAAGAACAAATATGAAATGGATTTCACTAATTCAAATCACAAAATAATACAAGTAAACTTGCAGAAGAAAATAGCTCATGAAAGCCGGGAACAAAGAATCGAGCATCGAACCCTCACTAGAAGTGTATGCACTCTAATCGCTCTGGTGTTTAAGGTTCGATCTCTCAATTCTCTACTAATCTTGCTTTCTAAGACTTGCTCTTTATCTAACAATCAACAAAAAATTAATGCACAGATACCCATATCAAGAGGTCTTTTAAGGGTTGTAATGGGGTTAGGGTCAAGGTAGGATTGTATTTGGCCAAGTGGACTAAAATCTAAATCCTTAATTAACCTAAATTTTTCCCACCTAACTTAAGACAATCCATGTAATCACAATACAAGATCTAACTGCCCATTAACTATGTTTACCACATATTCATGCATCCCAAATTTAAGTACAACTCATATGCATTGATATTATTACTTTAACTTGGGGCATTTTGTCCCCTTTTGTTTATTTGCTCTTTTTCTTTTCTTTTTCTCTTTTTATTTTATTTTTTTCTTTTTCTATTTTTCTTTCCTTAATCTATTTTTTTCCTTTTTCAATGCATATAATTAAGGTATTGAGTACATAAACATGTTCTTAACATTTTTTAAATTTTCACACAAAGTCTAACATACTCAATTCCCAAACCAAACGTTTCCAAACCCACTTTTACCACACTTAATTCATGAGTACTTTTACTAGTCTAAGCTAATCAAGGATTCAAATTAAGGACATTATTGTTTTTTGCTTAGAGTTAGTGATGAGATAAAGTAAAGAATAAAGGGGTAAAATAGGCTCAACTTTGGTTTGCAAAGGATAATGAAAGGTAAGGCTATATGGGTATGTAAACTCAATGAAACAAGGCCTCAATCATATAAGTGCATGCATACATTAAACAATGGAAATATAGAATTAACCAAGACAAAGATCACAATTTTAGAGAGAACAACACACACCAAAAAATAAAATATTGGTTGATAAGATGCAACCAATCAAATAGGCTCAAAATCTCACAGGTTTTGTGTGTTCGAGCTCTAAACCATGTTCCAAAATAATATTTCTTTAAACAAATTTCTCAAAAATTTTAATTCAAATTAGTGAAATGCTATAAAAGGTTTCTTGAAAAAGAAAATATTACTTCAACCAAGTAGTGGTAAAATATGCACACAATGTAACAAGCATGCAATCAAAGATGCAAATGCAACAACTAACTACAAAGAAGAGTAAGAAATTAGTGTTGAAAAGGAAGTAGCTAACCACCGAAGTTGGTATCAACCTCCCCACACTTAAAGATTGCATCGTCCTCGGTGCATGCAGGGACGTGTAAGTGGATGGGTGGCTCCAACTGATGCTTTTCTCTAAAGAATGTGCGGATTGACTTGTTTGTTGCCCCATTGAAAATCTTTTCCTTTCCCGTCTCGGTGGCCACCCTGAAAGAAGAGAAAAAGGAGGAAAAGTAACCCAGAAGCAAAGATAAAAACAAATAAAATATGGGTGGGTTTATGCCGAATAATGAGGGTCTCAAATACATAGTAGCTACAACATGCAAGTGAGAAAACAGTAGAAGCAAATGGCATATCAATAGTGCAAAAAGTGCAACAATGGGGGAGAGAGTGTAGGTAATGAAAGACAATATAGGTGCATGTCAATGCAAAAGGATTACAAGTATTATGAAGGATTAGCATTGACTTAAATAATATTACCCACAGTGTAAAACAGGTTACTAAGTACCGAAATATACTAGAAAAGATACAACAATTGAATAAGATCATTTAACACCAATGGAAAAATAATAAATTTAGAAAAGAAAATAAAAATATGCACACAATTAAAATACAATGAATGAAAGTATGTAAATGCAATAGGAAAAATAGAATGAAAGAGAATAAGGATGAGAAATAATGAAGAAGAAGAAAGTAAGAAAAGAGGAGAAGAAGGAGAAAGGAGGAAAGAAAAAAGAAAGAAGAAAGAATTAGCATTGGGGGATAAAAGATAAGATTTTTTGGCGCTGATCTGGATAAGCTGTGCGGCGCAGGCGACGCGGACACGTGTGGCATGCGGTCGCGCGGTTGGCGCAATTTCTAAGTGACGCGGACGCGTGGGTCACGCGGTCCCGTGATATGAATTGTGCTATTGGCACGAGAGCAGCCTCGCGATCGCGCAACTTTCTGTTTCGAACTCATTTTGCCAAAATTTAGGGTGGCGCGTTCGCGTGGGTGACCTTACTTTTAAAATGACGCAGACACATGAGGTACGTGTTCGCGTGATGGGGCTTTGTGCTTCTAGCACCATTCCAACCCTACTCCATCATAACTCTGCTGCCATGCACCCTTTTACGGCGACTTCGCGAGGTCACGCGTGCGCGTGACACCCACGCGTGGAGGGCTGGATTTGCATACGACGCGGACGCGTCAAGGACGCGCTCGTGTGCATGTGTTGGTGCCAAAGGCGCACTTCCAGCCACGCTCTCGCGTGACTTTCTGTTCAAATCCACTTTTTCACTAATTCTCCTTTGACGCGGATGCGTCAGCAACGCTGACGCATCGTGTGTGAATTTTGTTTTGTAGTATGTAGAATGCAATGCTGATATGGATGATATGAATAATTCCAGGTTCAATAAATAGAATAAAATAAAATAAAACTTAAAAACAAACAAAACGAAATAAAAATTGAAATTGAAAAAGGAACGATCATAACATGGTGGGTTGTCTCCCACCTAGCACTTTTAGTTAAAGTCCTTAAGTTGGACATTTGGTGAGCTCCCTGTTATGGCGACTTGTGCTGAACTCATCCTGAAACTGCCACTAATGCTTGGACTTCCAATAATCTCTGTCTATTCCAAGTAAATTTCTCATGCTTTGATGGAGTTCTTCACAAGCTTTGAGCTTCCAAATTTGATCTTCTTGTATACCGGGATCCCAAATCTTGATTCCACACCCGTCTTCAAGTTGATCATCATGGTTCCATCCGGGTGGCAAGCACTCTAAATTCTATATGGAGTACCAAATTCTTCTTTTAGATCTAACCAAATTATCACCAGTTGAGCCCTTACATCTAGCCCCTGAAATATCAACTTTGATAAGCCTTGATTTGCAACTCCAGCCACTAAACAATCTCCTCTTATGCTTTATGCCACAAAGCTTCCTGAGTTGGCCGTCCGTTTCAAGGATACCGTACTCAAGTGGGATAGGAAGACGAACAGAGATAAGTTTTACCCACTCAAGTGAAGGAGTAGACGACAACCTAGGTGGAGAAGTCTCCAACGTTCTTGACAAAGCGTACTCTACTCCCGCCCGCCCTTTTCTAAGGATTTCCGCTTCCACATTATTCTCAGAGAAGAGTCTTCATATTCAAGGAGTTCATTTGTGGATGTAGATTTATCACTAGGAGGACTTGATGCATGATCTTTATGACCAAGGTAACTTACTTCTTGATCTATCCCATCCAAGTCTTCATAAGGAATATGCCATGGAGGTTGTGCACTGGCCTTATTGACATCAATTTCAATCTTATTGGAGGAGTACTCTACAATTCTAGATTCCCATGGAGGTTTCAGCATCTCCTAAATCTTCTTCAATCACTTCTTCCTCTGCAACTATTATAGCTTCCTCCACTTGTTCCAGTACAAAGCCATGTTTCTCATTGTCCACCGGAGTTTCTAGTGTCTCCTCATGCTACGCTTTTCTTTTGATTCTCCACATATAGCCATGGGGATACTTTGAGTGATCAGATGTTGGGAAGCTAATTGATTTACTACCTTGGTCAAGGAATTCGCGAATTCTAGTACTCCCTGTTTCATCACTCTCCATCTTTTCCACTTGTTGCACAGCACGCTTCAATTCCTTGTTCTCAATTTGAGATTCTTTATCCATGAAAGCTTCGGGTGCTATTTGGTTTACCGCTCGGTCCAATTGACACAGGGTTGCTTGAAATTGATCCATTATTTCCTTGATACGATCCCTTGACTATTGTTCTGCTTGGATATCATAAGTAGGATCATAATAAGGCTCTTGGATTGATGGATATGGATGGGTGTATATGGAGGTGGTGATTCTTGGAGTAATTGGGTTGGATTTGGGGTGGATCTATGTATGGCTCATATGGCTCATAGGGTGGTTGATATGGTGGTAGATAAGGGTTAGGATCAGATGAGGGTGTTTGGTAGTAGGGGGTTTATGAGTATGGTGGTTCAAATGTGTGTTGGGGAGGTGATTCATAAGCATATGGTGGGGCTTGCTGGTAATTACAAGGGGGTCCACCATATTATCATCTTGGTACGCCCCTCGGAATGGCTCTTGACCATAGTAATTTAGTGGGTGGTTGGTTGTCACGAAGAGGTTCCACCATAACTATTGTCTTGGCATGCATTGTAGAATGGTCGTTGTCTATGGTATCCTGGAAGGTGTTGTTGCCGAAAGGGTTGATCAGATCCTCGTGGCTCCATCCATCTCTGATTGTTTTGACCTTGATGCATATTCCTGTTATAACTTCTATTCCTTTCAACAATATTAGAACTAAACTCAAAGCGATGGGGGTGAGAACTCGAAGTAGCTAATAAAAATTAAAAAACAAAAACAAATAAACAAGCAAATAAAATATTTAAAATAACCAATAATAAGGCACACGTTTGCAATCCCCCGGCAACGGCGCCATTTTGACGAATGGACTTCTGCTAGTAAAGAAATTCATCAGAATAATTACGTTGTAAGTATAGTTCCTAAACCGACAGAGAATCCTTTCGTACAAAAACTTGTTTGTCACTAAAGCAAACCCAATAAAATTTATAACCGAAGTATTCAAACCTTCGATTGTCTTCTCAAGGAATTGCAAGGAGGTGTGTTTTATTATTGGTTATGGAAAACAATATTTTTGGGTTTTTGAAAGGTTTGAACAAGAGAAATAAATTGCAGGAATTAATAAATCAATAGCTAAGAAAACTCTGGCAAGATATGAAAATTAGAAGTCCTATCCTAGTTATCCTTATCAATTGTGATGAGAATTGCTCGTTGCTCCCACTTAGTCAACCTCTAACTATGAAGGTAAGTCAAGTGGATAAATCAATATGAATCCTCAAGTCCTAGTCAATTCCCAAAGAAAGACTAGAGTTAGTGAAATTCAAGTCAATTAGCAACATCCAATTATCAATCACACAAGAGTTTGATAACTCAAGAGTCTCTAATTACTCAACGAAAGCCAAGAATATAGAAAGCTAAATAAAATCATATATCTGAAATACCTCAAATTATATTAAATATAAAGTTAGATTGAACATAGGAATCCATAAACCAAATTGGCAACATCAAGTAATCAACTAAAGTAATAGAATAAATAAAAGTAGAAGAAAACATAAAGTAAAGTAAAGAATATTAAACCTAGAATTGGGAAGAAATAGCCTAAAACTAATAGAAATCCTAAATCCTAAATCATAAGAGACAGGAGAGAGCCTCTCTCTCTAGAAAACTACATCTAAAACCTAAAATTGTGAATTATGAATGTTCTCTGTATGTATTGAGTCTCTGTATGCTCCCTGACTTTATTCTGTGTTTCTGGGATGAAAACTAGGTCAAAACACAGCCTGAAATTGCCCCCAGTGTTTTCTAAATTTTCTGCAGATCGCGCATGTCAACATACGTCATCGTTTGACAATTTTCCTTTCCACGCGTGCGCGTCAGGCACGCGCTTGCGTCGTTTGCGCGAACTCCAATCCATGCGTATACGTCAAGCACGAGCACGCGTCTTAATGATTGTTCCAAATCGTGCGCACGCGTCAGCCATGCGTGCGTGTCGTTGTTCGCTAGTTGTCTCCTTTATTTCTTGTGCTCCTTCCTCTTTGCAAGATTCCTTTCCATTCTCTAAGCCATTCCTGCCCTATAAAGCCTGAAACACTTAACGCACGGATCACGGCATTGAATGGTATAAAGGGGGTAAAAATACACAATTTTAAAGCTTTAGGAAGCAAGTTTTCAATCATGGAATAAATCCAAGAAGGAATTGTAATATCATGCTAAGAACATGACTAAGTGGGTGAAAACCTGATAAAAACCACTCAAGTTAGCATAGTATAAACCATAAAATAGTGGTTCATCAGTCTGTATATGACTAGCCAGCTGATAAACCACTATTTTACGATTTATTTTGTACTGAATTGAGTGGATTTTATCCCTTATTCTCACACTTATTTATAGAATTCGCATGTTTTACATTTTCCTTCCTAGTTTTGTGCTATGATTGAAAACATGCTTCTTCGCCATAAATTGCTAATTTTAATCCTCTCTTATTACCCTTTGATGCCGTGATATGTTTGTTAAGTGTTTTCAGGGTTTATAGGGCAGGAATGGCTTAGAGGATGGAAATGAAGCATGCAAAAGTGGAAGGAATACAAGAAATTGAAGGAATTGCTAAGCTGTCAATCCTGACCTCTTCGTACTAAATCGATCATAACTTGAGCTACAGAGGTCCGAATGAGGCGGTTCTAGTTGCGCTGGAAAGCTAACATCCGGGGCTTCAAAATAATATGCAGTTTGCCATAGTTGCCTTGCATTTAGGTGACGCACACGCGTGGTATGACGCGTATGCGTGACCAGGAATTTGCACAGCGACGCATACGCATGACAAAGGGTCACGTGCTGTGGATATCAGAAATTGCTGGGGGCGATTTCTGGGCTATTTTTGGCCCAGTTTCAAGCCTAAAAATGAAGATTAGAGGCTACAGAGTGGGGGAATCACTCATTCATTCACACTTTCATTCTTCCAATTTTAGGTTTAGATGTTGTTTTCTAGAGAGAGAGAGAGGAGCCTCTCTCCCCTCTCTAGCTTTTTAGTGTTTTTAGTTTTATTTCTCCTTCAATTTAGATTTCCATCTTGTTTTAATTTAGTTTCTCTTATACATTCTATTATTCTAGCATCTTAGTTTATTCTCTCTTGTTGATGTATTTTTTTGCCCCATTTAATTTATGAATTATTCATGTTAGATTCAATTTTCTTATTAATGCAATTGAGGTATTCATGTTTATTGTTTCTTTCTTTAATTGTTGTTATTGATCCTTGCAATTGTTGGCCTTAGATGTTACATTCTCTTATTGCTTTTCTATGCTTTTATTTTATGCCTTCCAAGTGTTTGATAAAATGCTTGGTTGGATTTTAAATTAGATTTTTATGTTCTTAACTTGGATTAATCGATTAGACACTCTTGAGTTATTAAAACTCATTTGTTGATTGGTAATTGAAGATTGTCGGTTAACTTTAACTTCACCATAGCTAGTCTCCCACTTTGAGTTGACTAGGACTTGTGAACTCAAGTTAATTGTATGCACTTGACCTTCCTTCATTGGTTAGAGGTTAACTAAGTGAAGGCACTTGTATTTGACATCACATTGACAATGATAATGAGGATAGAACTTCTAATTATCAACCCTTGCTAAGAACGTTCTTAGTTATTATTTATTTCTTGTTATTTACATTCCTTGTTTATTAAGCTCAAAACCCAGAAAGATACATATTCATAATCAATAATAAACTACACTTCCCTGCATTCCTTGAGAGATGACTCGAGATTTTTAAATACTTCGGTTAATTTTATATGGTATGCTTAAGTGACAAACAATTTAATTTTGATTGAGGTTTAATTGTCGGTTTAGAACTATACTTACAACGCGGTTATTTTTGTAAAAATATTTACCGACATTTTTCGCCCGTCAATTTTTGACGCCGTTGGTGCGGAATTGCAAATGTGTACCTTATTATTGGTTATTGTACATATTTGCTTTTTGCTTGTTTGTTAGTTTTTGTTAGTTTTAGGACTTTGTTGCTTATTTTTATTAGTTTTTGTTTTATTTGCTATCATGAATTCTCACCCCTTTGGCTATGAGTTTGGTTACAATTATGTTGTAGGAAGTGAAGATTACAATGAAGGCTTGCATCAAGGATGGGACAATCAAAGGTGGGAGGAACCTCAAGCTTATGATCAACCATTTTGGCAACAACCTCCATCAACGTACTATGAGCAAGAGCCATTCCATGACGCATATGAAGATAATACCTATGGTGGGCCTCCTTGTAGTTACCAACAAGCCCCACCATATGCCTATGAACCCCTTCCTCAACATAATTTTGAACCACCGTACTCACAAGCCCCATGTTTCCAAACACCCCATATGACCCTAATCCTTACCCACCATACCAAGAGCCTTATGAGCCATACGAGCCATACATAGAACCACCACAATTCAATCAATTTCTCCCAAGAACCACTACCTCAATAACACCACCTCCAATGTATGAAAACTTTCAACCACAAGATGAATTCTTTTCCACCACAACCCTCCATATAAGAATGTCCATATCCATCAATCCAAGAGCACTATGATCCTAAATATGTTTGCCAAGTGGAACAAGAGCCACGGGATCATTTTAAGGAAGCAATGGATCGACTTCAAGCAACCATCCATCATATAGAGCGAGAGGAAAGCCGAAAAACACACGAAGCTCTCATGGCTAACGAATCTCAACTTGAGAATAAGGGATCAAAGTGTGTTGTGCAACAAGTAAAAAGATCGAGAGTGTTGAACTACCACATCTTTATCATGATGAACCACTCTCTTATCATGAA
>QBTX01001257.1:0-15786 GCA_003063285.2 Arachis monticola | reverse complement strand
TACAAATCATCCTACCACAAACATCCAGAACTTACTTCACAATATAACACCATTCTTGTTCTTTTCATAACCATTTTCTTTTTTTATTAACTTAAAAGACACGTATACAAGTAAGAAAGGTGAAAGTATTTACAGAGGACATTAAAGCTCAATAAACATGAAACCTAAGCAATGACGGGAAAACTTAAAACTGCATAATTTAAAAGGCAAAAAAAAAAAAAAAAAAAAATGTTCTATTTCATACATAATTTTCCTTATTAAAGCTAAAAAATTAACTAAGGAAGGAATTCCACCACCTAGAAATTGATTATGTTCTTGTCTTTGGATCTTCCTTGATTGCTTGAGTCCCCATTCCCTTTGCGCTTTCCTATCAGTTTTTTCCAGAAACCAGCATCTTCCATCTTCTTCGTTTAAGCTTCCTTTGCTGTTTGACCTTCCCCTCTTCTTGCTCTGTTAAGTCCTTGTGGACTATATCATAACTTAGGATGGCAGGGTGCAAGTTATGCATATGCCAGTCATATAGTTTAACTTGGCCTGAGTGTTTATGCTGAGTTCATCTCGATGCAGTTGCCTTTCTTCGTTGAGCACACTGAATTTCGTCGAATGCTTTCATTCTTGGTTTATTTGGCATTGGTTGAGTTCTTGGAGGAGTTTTTCTTGGCCCTCTGTTCTTTCGGACACTTGCTTGATGGCTTGGAGCTGAGTTTAGAGTACATGTGCTCCTGTTGCAACTCCATTTGCTGTTTTCGCCACTCTCTTTGTTGAGCCCATGTCACAACTAAAGAAGTAGTTTTTTTCTTTTTTTTTTTTTTTTTTTTTTATTTTTGCAGTTTTTGTTCTTGTCCCTCCATATAGCTACTTTGCCATATACCAAATGGCTTCCTGATGTGAAACAAAGTTTATATTGGTTGGATCATGTTGTCCTTCTTGCTGGTGCCCTGTTTGTTGGTGGTTCTTTTGTGAGGTTTCTTCTAGGTGCGGGTCTTCTTCTTGTGCTAGTTCTTTTCCCTAGCTTGAGGTATTTTGTTGTTGAGCAGGTGTCACATAATGTATGCAATTGGAATGTGACTCAACCTCCCATGATTTACCCAGTGTGGATTGTTGTTTTCGAACACCACCTTGGCTTTCATGTATAGTCTCAGGATGGTACTTGGATACCACAGTCTAGCACCCAGATCATTCTTCTCGGTTGAATACTGGATTCTTTCAGCTATAATCTCATGCACATTGATGCTTCCACCCTTCACTAGGCAACGTACCATGGTGGCTCGAGCTATATTGACCCAAGAATTGTTTGCGGCTGGAAGGATAGACCTAAGCTCCACTATCTCCAAACCATCCCTTGGCTTTTGGGATAAGGTCTCCTCTCCTAATAAACTTCGGCCTCTTGTCCAAGTATCTCTCCCAATCAGACCCAATAACACACATATCACTCACGATTTCTTCAAGTTCATCTTCATCGGGAGAATTACTTATTTCTTACTTTGATATTTTTTTTTTGTTGTTGTTTGTGTTTATGACTAAAGGTTGATGTTTGTACTCTTGTTATGGCATTTGGGTTGAAGTCTACCTCTGTTCTTCTTACATAACTTTGAAGGTGGGGGCGCCTAGTGCTGTTTCTGTCTGACTTACATTTGTTAAGAATCTGTCCTTGATGAGGTTTGCATTTATCTTTGTCTCTGGATTGGTGAGCTTTGGCCAACCCCTCTGTGCAGATCTTTTTCTCTTGATTTTAGGGCACTCATCCTCATTGAATTGAAACGTCAAATTTGGCAATATTCTCATGTTCTTGATCCGTTCATATTAAGCGTATGGAATGGCAGTTTTTGAATCTCCCGGTGTGAAAGAGGTTACTCCATGGGGTTTCATTTCCTTTTGCCTCTTTGAACTTAGAATGATGCTATGCAAGATGGTTGATGAGTGGTTGCGGTTCACTAGATGTGGCTAGGAGAGTGTGTGAAACTTTTTGCAGGAGGATGAAGTGTGCGTATCTGAGAAAAGGAAGGGAGATGAATAAAAGTAAGAAGTGTGTACGGAGAGGTTGTGTGAAGGGGTTTTTATAGGAACGATGGCAAATATTGAAGGGGTGTGGGATGATGGTGTTTGATAGTGGACGGTTGGGGTTTGGTATGAAATGAGCACAAGGATCACCTCTTTTATGAGGGTCTTGGTTTGGTCTCCAAAGCCATCCACTCTCATATGTTACATGGCAACACTTCCAAAGATATTCCCCTTAAAGACAAGTGTGAGATTTCTTTGGTATAGTGGCCGAATCTCCATTCCTTAATTGTCCTATCAAGTGCCATCAATGTCCCTTTTGATTTCCTACATTCCGAAAAAAAAAGAACGCAAATGGTAAATTTTGAAAATTTTTCGGGTGGGAAAACTTAAGGTGTGAACTAGCTTAAAAAAATCTTTTCTTTTATTGTTAAATTGACAAATTGCTTTTCATGAATGCAAATCAATCAACCACTAAAATTTCCCATGCATGCAACATTGGTACACCAAACTTGTTTGTGATCATATGATGCAACAAGTTTGGGGAATAATTTTACCTCATAAAGTGTGTTCAAGCTCACTTGGTGTGCCTTGAATACCAAACTTATCATGTACCATAAACACATGTTAGCTAAACCCAAAAAAAAAAAAAACTTGATTTAAAAAAATCCATGAAATTTGCCTTATTATTACTATTAGAAATTAAAAATTAAATAACTTTAATTTTGGTTGGGTTGCCTCCCATGAACCGCTTCTTTAGCGTCATTAGCGACGTTTGTTCCTGGTCAAGGTGCGGCTGATTTAGTTTGCTGAAAATCTCCATTCTTGCAGTGAACCTCCATGTCCATTGCCTTGCTTTGATAAGCTTCCCATATGTTCTAGAGACAAGACTTTGTTGATGATGTACACTGGAGGTAGCTGGTATGACAATAGTGGAGGTGACGGTGGTATACGATGGGAAGTATGTAGAGGCCACTTCATCTCCTTGGCAAGGAATCTTTTGTAGGTATTTTCTTGTTTCTCCATCCCCTTAGGACTTTTTTTGTATAACCGATTGATCCAAACTTGGTTCATGTGTATTGCTTTTGAAGAATGGTTTTGTTGTACTAATTCATTTAATTCTGTGTGGTCTGATTTCCTTTTGGATTTAACTTGGCTGTTTGCTCCTTCTGAATCCACATTGGTTGTTAACGCATAGGAGTCGCTTATGTGTGCGTCTTTGCTTCTTGTTTGGCTCTCCCATCAGCATCTATTGTTATCAGTGGTCTGCTTCTTGCCGAGAGGTTGAAAACATGGAAAGTGAGATGCTCATCATGAATTCTCAATAACAACTAGCTCTCCGCTTCCACATCTATGAGTCTCTGCTGTGGCCCTAAGAATGCGCCTTCCAGAATGATGGGGTAAATAAGGTTCTCATCCATTTCCAGGACAACCAAGTCTATGGGGAGGAAGTAGCTCCCAAACCTTCACTAGCACATTTCTCAACCACTCCTATTGCCATATTTTAAGTTTACTTGTCAGTGCCCAATTTAATGATTACATCTGTGGGTGTCAGCTCATTGATTTGAAGCTTTTTCATGCAGAGGATAGGAGGCATTAAGTTGATGGTTGCTCCCAGGTCACAGGAGTTCCTTTATCAAATTCATTGTTTCTCTATGGCACAGGGAATAGAAAACTCCCCTGGCATCCTTCCTCTTGTGGTGCCCTGGTATGAATGAGACATTGCAATCCCTATTAATCTTTATTGTTTGTCCACCTTTCATATGAACTCATTTCTGCGCTAAACAGGCTCCTTTATATAATTTATGTAAGAAGGCATTTGCTGTGCATGGCTTTTAATGAAATGTTTATTTTACCCATAAGAGATGCAAACATTGTCGAGGTAATCTTGAAATTACATCACCCTGCTACACCACCTTTAACCCTTTGGGAAAAGGGTGCATATGGGTTAAGTGTATCCTTCTTCTTCAGCTCTTCCTGGTTTCCCTTGTGATTGTCTTGGAGGTGTTCTACTTCATTCACACTCCTCTCATCACTTGTGGTGATCATTCTTAACATTCTTTCACCCTTACTTTTCTGCTTCTCCTTCTTGGATATTCTTCTCCGTGTCACTAGGAAATCCATTGGTGGGTCTGGGAATTTGTTGAGATACGTACCCCAACTTGGACTCCAGTCTTCTTGATGTTTCTCCTTGGTTCTTGAAAATGGCTTGCACTTCTTCCTTAAACACCCTGTTGTCTTGGACTTCTTTACATAAATCTTCAAGTAGAGTCTCAATCTTTGAAAGTCTATCTTCTGTTAGTGATGGATGGATTGGGTTAGGTGCCGGTGTTGATAGGATCTTTGTGAGGTATATGTTGTAAAGTGAGTTGGCTTAGTGTTGGGATTTTGGTTGTGGCGTCTCTGGTGTTGACCTTGGTCTTATTGATTTCCACAACCACATGTTGGGTGCATTTCTCACCTAGAATTGTAGTCTTGGAGTATGGTCATGGATTTGTCTAGGTAAGTTCCTCCAACATAGTGGCTTGTTCCCAGTCATTTTCCTTCTCCTATATTCATTCCTTCTTGAGCTGGTGATCAAGTGATGACCGCTGCAACTTGGTTTTCCACCACCTTCTTAGTGAGATCTGCTAGCTGCTTGGTGATCATATTGTTTTGAGCTAGCAATGCATTCATGTGGTTCAGTTCCATTACGCCTCGAGTGTTACTTCTTTTAGAGGCATAGAAGTAGTCATTCTCAGCTACTATTTCAATTACATCTATGGCTTCTTCAACTGGTTATCTTCTTGTTAGGAGGAGCCCTGTATGAATGATCACAGCCTTCTTTCACTCATAGGAAAGACCTTCATAGGAAAATGTGAAGTTAAACCCATTCATTGAACATTTATGGTGGGCATCTTCTTGTTAAATCCTTGAACGTCGTTCTCCCATGCTTAATAGAGAGTCTCACCATCTTGTTGCCTGAAAGTCTGCGTGGCGTTCTTAGGCTCGTCCAGCCTTTATTAATTTTTGGAGGAAGGATAGAATCCTTGCCAAAAATTGCATTTCCCACATCTTCCCATTATCAACAACCTCTCCCCGGATGGAAATGATCACCACGTGATGCCTCTGTTCCCGCAGTGAAAAAAGGAACAACAGTAGCCTATAGACAAATCCGAGTGGGACTCCTGGAAACTTCACAATGTCACAACGATTTCTCAGGAAGGTAGTAGGATGTTGATTGGGAGGTCTTTTTGGGCACTTTTTCCGAATGAACAGTTGTTTGGAACAAGGGTGATGAGCTGGGTTTTAGCTCAACGTTGTTAGCATGTATGGTGGGCTTCTGGATGCTACTCAACAGTTTCCTAGATTGGGATTGATATAGGATCCTGAAGAACTCTCCTTTTTCTTGCCCAGCAGATTTGCAAGGCCTTCCTTCTAAGCATGGTTGTGAGCCTAATTCTGCATGATATTTTCCAAGTTACTCTTCCATGTGGGTGTCAAATTGTCTCTTCCTCTTTCTCAGCACCAACAACTCAATTCCCCTTCCTTCCCTCCTTAATCTCCATAGGGTCCTTTCAGGTTCTGAATCGAAGGAAGTTGAGTCCTCTGCTTCTCGCAAGTCATACAACTTAACAAAACAGTAGCAGCAACGAGGAAAAATGAAGACGGTTATTCTTGTTAGTGAAATTGGTTAGGGTGGAGATGAAAATACAAAACTAGTAGTGGGTTAGTGAGCAAAATTGTATATATATAACAAGTAAAGAAAAAAAAAACAGGAGAGGGTTATAGAGGATGCAGGAGAAGTTTTGAAACAAAGTGAAAATTAAATGACGAAAATTAAAGTAGAACAAACAAAGAAAAATGGCTTAATCTAGATGATCTTCCAACCTAATCATTGTTGACTTACAAAATTCAATCCCTAGTAAACTGGCGCCATAAACTTGATGCACGAAAAAACTTGTCTTTCAACAAATCTCCCTTCGGCAAGTATTCCGAATTGTCGTCAAGTAAAAACTCACAATAGAGTGAGGTCGAATCCCACAGGGGATTGAGTCAAGCAACTATTGGCAAGAGCTATACTAGTTGAGCCTTAATACAGAGTTAGATTGAGAATTGCAGAAATTTAAATGACGAAAAAAGAATAGTAATTAGCAGAAATTAAAGTGCCAGAATCTTAAATGGGGTTTGGGGTAATGAGCAGAAAAATAAATGACAGAAAATAAAGAGAATGGGTAAGCATCAGAAATGGGGAATTTCATTGGGCTCAGGAGATGCTGCATTCTCCGGATCAAGTTCATTTTCATCTCGTCCTCAATCAAAGCATCTATTGATTGTCTCCTTGGCAATCTCAGTGATGGATTTCCAAATTCCTTGATTTAATTGTCATGGGAAGAGATGAAGAATGGTCACTGATTATACCACATGCATTTCCCAAATCTAGTATTGAGAGGGTTATATTCACATACCCATCCAAACTTAATTTGGTCCAGCATGAGCATTTCTAGCATGATCCCTTCAATCCTCTTCCAAGGTCCGAATAGATCCAAGTATGAATAGCATCTTTTCCAAGACAACTAACAATTGAATTAAGATCGAAAAACTTTCTAGTAAATTAAGAATGATAGTGTGTTGTAAGAAGATACAATATAAGCAATGGAAACATATAATTGATCCATTCAAATTACAACAAGAGCTTCCCCAACCCAATGAAAGAGGTTAAGTTGTTCATAGCTCTCTAAAAGGAAAAGTTAAAAAGAATACTATCCAAGAGCCTAAAAGTTGCCAAAAACCGTAAATATATTACAGAGAGTAGTCTCCAATTATCTCAAGCTCTATAGCTCAAAACTACTCCATATTATATTACTACTTCCTCTTCATCTTTCTAGTGAGTTCTTCAAGTCTTGGATGTGCGCTTTGGATCTTGAGTTGAAGCAGTTCCAATCTTTGGTGGGCCCAGCTTGCTTACAAGAGAAGTAATGAAATTAGGCAAATGGAGCGTTAGTAAGTTTAACGTTTAGTGACAGGGTCGCGTAAACATATAGAACTTTAGGGCCAATCACAATTTTCTACTAACGTTCCAACCTCATTAGCCTACGTTAACTCCAAAGTTAGTGGGCAACTTTCTTACGTGACCACTAACGTTGCCTTGTTAAATCTTCGCTTAGCATTAATTTGGGACTCACGTGTTTTTGCTCCCAATAACTTTGGCTTATAACCCTTCGCAAGCGTCATTAGGACTCACCTTTCCCAATAAAAGTTGCCTTATGGCCCTTTGTCCACTACATTAATTTCACGTTCGTGTAAATAACGTGGGCGTTCTTAACGTGGCGCCTCACCCTTCAAGAGCATTAGTGACACGTACCTTTGTTAGAGCTCACGTTAACTAAGTTAATGGCCACCTAACTGGTAATAATTGCCTATCTTCCAACGTAGTGACAAAGTTGAGTGCCATACTAACGTTGCATTGTTCCTCTCTTCCACAATTGGAGTTCACGTTAACTAAGTTAACGTGACTCTTAACCTGGCTCATTGCCAAAAAATCTTGGATCAAAATCTGTTGTGGTGTTCACGCCTTTTACCACTATAACGTTGGAGCTTTCTTTTGTCTCCACGTTAACCTACCACGTTAACTAGTTACGTGACAATTAACTTGGGGCTTTTGATGGCTTCACGGTCGTTATTGGTGATCACTTATCTCCTTAACGTTGCAAGCTATTTACCATTCCACGTTAGTGTTTACGTTAACTAGATTAACGTGAGAAGTACTAAACGTCATGGTTCTTCATTTCTTCCTTCTTTCCGTGAAATCAAGCAAATAAAGTGCATCAAAGCTCTAGCCAAAGCCATGAGATTACTTGCATCATTCAATTTTTCATTCAAAAAAAAAAAAAAAAAAAAAAAAAAAAATCATGTGAAATAAACAATAGTTTGCTCTGAATCAAGGTGTAACTGTATTTTCATCCAAAAACTTGCCTTATTCACTAAAGAAAAATTGCATGAAACTACCTTAATAAAGTAAAGAAAAGGTCACTGAAACTGGCGTAGATGCCCTGGCATCAAAGAAATCAAAGTGGAAATTAACAATAACAACTCAAAAAAGAGGCCAAGCAGAATCAGAATTAGGCCTACATAGTACCTCATCTAAGGCAACCTCAAGCATCTCAGCAGACCCCTCAAACCACTTATTCCTCTCCATCTCCTAATGATGAGTTGCTACGATCTATTGATCGAAGACAGCAGGCCATGGAAAACAACCTTACTTCTACTATAAATGGTCTGAACTCTACCTTACAAGCCCTTGTCTCACAAATTAGATCATCGAATAACTCTAACAACCAGTCCTCAAGCTCGGGTGGACTCCCCTCTCAAACATTACCCAATCCAAAGGAAGGAATTAATGCCATCACCCTAAGATCTGGAACCACACTGCAAAAGAGAAGAATTTAGAGGAACCAAGCCCATCAAAACACGCCCCAGCTGCGTACGCCGGTTCCGAGTAGAGGAGCTGAAGACGAAGATAAAGCACAAGGCATGGCTGAAACAGAAGCAGCCCAACCAAGGAATGCAGAATCCCAGCAAGCTAAAGCTATAAAAGACGCCACTCATATTCCATTTCCATACCTTGCTAAGAAGCCCAGAAAGCAATGGAACTCTGATCCCAAAAAAAATGGTAGAAATTCTTAAAAAAGTTGAGGTAACTGTTCCCCTTTCTGATGTTATTCAGCAAAAAGTTCCTAAATATGCAAGGTTTCTAAAGTTATTGCATACATAAAGGATTAAAAATTAACGGAATTAGAAACTTATTCTTTAGGTAGTTCTATATTTGCTTTAATGGGAAATTTACCTGAAAAATGTAGTTATCTAGGTCCATGCATGGTAAACTGTACCATTGGAGGTGTAATTTTTCTGACTGTATGTGTGATCTAGGAGCATGCGTGAGTATTATGCACTTGTCTATATATATATTGCTTTAAGGCTCCCTCCCATAAAAAGGTCGGCAGCTCGGTTATTCTAGCATGAAAAAAGCATTATGCACAGACTGTTGGAATTGCTGAAGATATATGATTAGTGATCATCTAAGGGCATCACATTTCCCAATCTTCGCAGTTTCTTATATCCTGACGTCAGACTGCCGCCAAAATGAACTCAGGGAGACCTTCGCTCAATCCCTCTTGCGAGGTTAGACCGTGTTTCTCTCTGAATGCAATTCAACCTTCAAGCAGGAATGCCTTTCTTCAGGTACCTATTCCGTAGTTGACGGTACTCGATGGCGAACAGTGAGCCTTCAAATCTAGATAAACTATAAAGCCATCCCCCAGAAAACTCCACATCCCATATTTACCAATGTGACATACCTATTGTACTGATAAATTATATAGCGTCAACCCAGCCAAACTAAACAAAATGGAAGAGAGTCACATGGAGCAAGATCCATGTGTGGGGACACCTTCTGAACACACTGAAGATTCATCACCATTTTCACCAGCCCCAGAGAATCCAGAACCAACCAATGAGCAGAAAATGGAATTAAAGCCTCTTCCTCTACACCTCAAGTATGCATACCTTAAGGACAAGCAGAAGTTCTTCCAAGTTATCATTGCAAGGGAGCTCACTTTTCCCAACTTGAAGAACAACTGCTTAGTATATTGAGGACGCATAAGAAAGCAATTGAATGGAGCCTAGCGGATATAGTAGGCATAAGCCCTCGAGTTTGTGAGCACATAATATTCTTAGAAAAGTAAAGGAGCAAGACAGCCTATCTGTCAACCTCAGAGAAGATCGAACCCCACTATCTTAGAAATTGTCAAGAAAGAAGGTTAACCACATATAATACTACTTGCGAACACGAAGACATCACAATATACCCCATATTCACTGACATATAATTAGGAATCATAGGTCAGCCACCCAAGTATTACAACACTCAGCGCACCACCGCATGGTACCCAGACGAAGTCTGGCCAGACAGTCTACATACAATATCAGGATACTCTATGAGCAAGCGACGAACTCAGACAACCAACACGTTGCCTAGGAATGCATTACTGCGAGTAGTGTTTGCAGATTGATCTACAGGCGTGCTTCATACCAAGCCACTCGGCAAGGATCCAATTATCTTGCTCATTACTTGAACCCAAGATCATTGCCTGAACCGCTCCATCAGGTAACAAATCTCCACTACACATGCCTTCTCAGATGGCTACTTATACAAATGTTCAATTTTTCAAATCCATCGTAATAGCGTCCTAAAAGATCATGGGAAAAAGAATCTACTTGTCGACATGTCATTTTGGAACTTATGCTTATAAAAGAATGCACTTTGGCTTGTGCAATGCAACAGCTACCGTTCCCACGAGCGTGCATATTGGATTCTTTTTCCTTTCACTACTGATTCTCATTGAGGACTTCGCTATCGCGAATGTTTTTATGATGACCCTTTGCACTTTATGGTGATCATTTAACCTTTGCCTTGGATAGTTTATCTAATGTATTACACAGGTGTATAGTTCAAATCTGTGTTTTAAATTTTGAAAATGTCCATTTTATGTAACAAAGCAAGGTACTTGTTTCCTAGGACATGTTTTCTCGATACTGCTAACTCATGCATAGAACCCAACAAAGGTTGGAGACTCTGTCTCATTTCAGCCTAGCTTCTACCTCTACCCCTCCCCTGAGCTGAGGGCACAGTTCCAGTTTCGGTTCCTTGGCCATGCACAGGTTATTTATTAGGAGATGGTTCAATCAAAGACTTCAGTAAGGTGCACTTCCCTTATCCAGAATACTGCAGCGGAACGAATTGAGTTTGAGTTTAGTGAGAATTGCAAACAAGCGTTTGATAAGCTAAGGACCGCTGTGACTTCAAGCTCCAATTGTGAGGGACCAGACTGGAGTCAACCAATCGAAATCATGTGCGACGACCTCCAATCACCTGGCCAGTAACGAGCAGCACTGGCTCAACATGAAAGATAACGACCCCTTTGTAATTGCTTATGCATCTAAGACCTTATATGCTGCTCAGTCTAATTTTACTACTACTGAAAAAGAGCTTTTAGCTATTGTTTTTGCTCTGGATAAATTCCGAGCCTATTTACTGGTACTAAGGTATTTAGTGACTCAGACCATGCCAGCTCTAAAATATTTATTAGCTAAAAAGGAGTTTTAAACCAAGGCAATTGATGAGCGGATAACTTTATTACTGCTTTTTGGCATTGTTTGTTAATATGTTTAGTATAATCTAGTTAGTTTTTAGGTATATTTTTATTAGTTTTTAGTTAAAATTACCACTTTTCTAGACTTAACTATGAGTTTGTGGTGTTTTCCTGTGATTTCAGGTATTTTCTGGCTGAAATTGAGGGATCCTGAGCAAAAATCTGATTTCCCGGAGACCAAAAAAGGACTGCAGATGCTGTTGGATTCTGACCTCCCTGCATTCAAAGTGGATTTTCTTGGAGCTACAGAAGCCCCAATGGGCGCGCTCTCAACGGCCGTTGGGAAAGGAGACATCCTGGGCTTTCAGCAATATATGATAGTCCATACTTTGCTCAAGATTTGTTGGCCCAAAACCGGCCTGGCAAATCAGCCTCAGGAATTCAGCGTTTAACGCTGGAACTGGCATAAAACTTGGAGTAAACGCCCAAACTGGCATGAAAGCTGGCGTTTAACTCCAGAAAGGGTCTCTACACGAAAATGCCTTCACCTGCTTCAAACCCAAGCACACACCAAGTGGGCCCGGAAGTGGATTTTTTTAAGTCATTTACTCATCTCTATACCCTAGGCTACTAGTTTTACTATTAATAGGATCATTTGACATTGTATCAATACCTCATGACACTTTACACGTTTCTTCTGTGTATTCTTCCACGGCATGAGTCTCTAAACCCAATGGTTGGGGTGAGGAGCTGCTGCTGTGTCTTGGATGAATTAATGCAAATTACTACTGTTCTCATTCAATCATGCCTTCTTTCATTCTAAGATTACTACTTGTCCTTAAATCGGATGAATGTAATGATCCGTGAAACAATCAGCTTAATTCATTCTCAAAACTCAATGAACGTTGCCTGACAACCACCTCCGTCTATCTAGATTAAGTAGATATCTCTTTGATTCTTTAACCGGAATCTTCGTTGGTATAAGCTAGAACTGATGGCCGCATTCAAGAGAATCCGGGAAAGGTCTAAACCTTGTCTGTTGGTATTCTGAGAGGATTCAATGATTGAATGACTGTGACGTGCTTCCAAACTCCTAGCAGGCGGGCCGCCGGTTAGTGACAGACGAAAAAGAATCGCTGGATTCTATTCCGGCCTGACCGAAAACCGACAGATGCAGAGGCCATGCTTGTCAGGCATAGGAAACATTTTTCACTGAGAGGACATGAAGTAGCCAGTTGACAGTGGTGAAACCCTACATACACTTGCCATGGAAGGACCCTTGGTGTGATGAAGAAGACAGTCAGGAAAGCAAGAGATTCAGAAGATGGAGCATCTCCAAAACCTCAACTATTCTCCATACTGCAAAACAAGTAATAATTCATGTTCTTGTTTGTCTTTCACCAATCCCAATCCTATAATTTCTGATATCCTGACTAAGATTTACAAGATAACCATATCTTGCCCGGTCAGCCGACAATCTCCGTAGGGTCGACCCCTTGCTCAGGCAAGGTATTACTTGGACGACCCAGTGCACTTGCTGGTTAGTGTGCGGAGTGCAAAAGTGTGATTGAAACTTTGTGCACCACTAATTACGATTGGATTGCTACTGCCTGCAAAGAATTGATCTGAAATTAAAGATAGGAGTGGTAACCAGAATTTAGTGGCTGACCACTTGAGTCGCCTTGAGCACATTAAAGATGACTCCGTTCCTATCAATGATAATTCCCATTTGATTAGCTTACAGGCAGTATCTGATGTAGTCCCTTGGTATGCCACTTGTAGCTAATTATCTATTAGCCATACTTTTCTTCCTGATTCACTAAACATCAAGAGAGACAAGCCTAAAAAGCGAGGTCTAAAATTTATTACTTCTTATGGGATGATCTATATTTGTGGAGGTGTGGTGCTGACCAGGTAACTAGATGATGTGTTACCTCAATCAAGAATTTCAGTCCATTTTAAAGGCCTGCCAACCACTGAGAGTGGAGGACATTTTGGCCCTCAACGAACTGCTAGAAAAGTTTTAGACTGTGGATTCTAGGTGGCCTACCTCTTTAAAGATGCTGCTGATCTTTGTAAATCTTGTTCTCCCTGCCAAAGGTTTGGTAATAAATCCAGAGGAATGAAATGCCTCAACAAATTATACTTTTTCTGTGAAAATTTGTTATGTTTGGGGCATTGACTTAATGGCGCGGTTCCCCATTTCCAAATTCTAATAGCCATCTTTATATATTGTTAGCTATAGATTATGTTTCTAAATGCGTGGAAGCAATTCCTACCCGTATTGATGATGCTAACACCTTGTTTCCTTTGCTTTAGAAATCACTTATATGTGGGGTCGCTTTGGATCACCCACGAGGAACTCTATCGTGACCGATCAAGGCACTCACTTTTTGTCAACAGGAGGACTAACAGGTTTACTAAAGAGGCACGAGATCATTCATAATGTATCAACCGCCTATCACCTCCAGACTAATGGGCAAGCAGGGGTGTCTAACAGAGAGATAAAATGTATACTGCAAAAGGTAGTCAAGCCTCATAGAGAAGACTGGAGCACCAGGCTCCAAGATGTGCTTTGGGCATACAGAAGCAATTATAAGACTCCGATTGGGATGAGTCCTTTCCGCTTGGTTTATGGAACAGCTTGTCATCTCCCAGTAGAGTATAGTACACCAAGCCTTCTGGGTGGTAAAGCGAAATGCAACATGGACTATCGAGAGGGCCGGAGCTGAACGGAAGTTGCAACTCAAGAAATCCTTAGAGAGCCCCTTTCGCCTTGAAGCTTAAATTGACAAAAACTCCAGGCTGTATAAAGAGAAAGTGAAAGCTGTGCATGACGAGGCCATTAAAAAGCAAGAGAATTCCAACCAGGGGACTTAGTCCTACTCTACAACTCCAGAAATGCGACTCACTTGCCAGGCAGCCTGAGATCCAGATGAGGATGGTCCGTTATCGGAGTAGAGAAGGTGAACCATTAACAAAAAAAAGGGGGTCCTTTTTCACTTAAGCCATCCTTCAAGCTCTTAACTTATCAAAGTCAATGAACATCTCTTGAAGTTATTCCATGGTGAAAAGATGGCGAAAAACAAGGAGCTAGAAATCTTCCTCTGGAAAGATCTGCCCCACAGCAGAAGACTGCAGCTCAGTGAAGCACCAACTTAAGGACGTTAAAGCAAAGTGCTGGGTGGGAGACAACCCACCATGGTATGATCATTTCTTTTCCTCTCCTTATCTTCCCTCATCAATAACTATTCTCAATACTAATGCCTATATCTTGCATCTCATCCGCATGCACTGCATATTGCATATTTTTAAAAATTAAAAAAAATGGTATACGCATGCGACGCGCCCAGCGTCGCTGACGCGGCTCGCGTCATTGTGCCTTCGCATCATTAAAAAAAAAGACGACAGGAGAGTGCGTAGGATTGTGGCTGGAGGCGTGCCACTGGCACCATTTGATCCATGCGTCTGCGTGGATGCCCCGCCATTTCAACATTCGTAACAAGGCCTCCCCACACGCGTCCGCGTCAACCACGCGAACGCGTGGCTCTGCCAATTCGACATAAAAGGCGTGTATGGCAGTGAGTTGTGCTGGAGCTAGGCTGCACTTGTGCTAGTCACACAAGCCCTGCCATGCGAACGCGTTGCCCACGCGTCCGCGTCGTTTTCTGCAATCTGCGCCATCCACCGCGATCGCGTCACCTTAAATTTTGGCAAAAACATAATTTGAACAGAGAGTTGTGCGATCGCCGCGAAGCTGCCCTCGCGCCACTAGCACAAATCATGTCACGCGTCTGCGGACCGACGCGTCTGCGTCATTTTATTTAAGGGCTTTCCACGCAACCGCGTACCCCACGTTCCGCGTCGCTTGCGCCCGCCCAAACTCATTTCAAATGCTGCCAGATATCTTTTCTTATCTCATCCCATTCCTATTTTATTTTTCCCCTTTCCTTCTTGCCCTCCCTTCTTTCTCTCTTCTACCCCCCTATTTTCCAACACCATTATCAAGGTTTTTGCTTTACTTTCTCCCTCCCTACTTTTTCTTTCCTCTTCTAAAATAAAAAAAAAAATTCTTTTTTCTTTCTCTTCTACTTTTGTCTATCCATTTTTTCTTTTTCTTTCTTCTTCCTTCTATTGGGGTGTTAGAAATTCTATTTTGGGTCATATTCTTTATATTGTTTGCTTGTGAATTGTTTAGGACTTGTTTAACAATTATATATTATTTTTTATAAGAAAAAAAAAAAAAAAATTTCAAAAGTTAATATTTTTCATACCTTATTTAACATGCATGCTATTTGTAGGTTTGTGAAAACGCCCAATGGATTTGCACTATGTTTAGATTTCTTTCAATTCTACTACTCTGAATGGCCTGCTTTTCACAATAACCCTTTTATATTTTATTAATTAAATATTGATGTTATTACAGCACATTGTTAGTTGGAAAGACTTGGTAATCTAACTTGGAAATTGAATGCTTGATCTATGCGTACTCATGCCCCTGCCGCATGCCAATAAACACCTGGCATTTAACTGTCATCACATGCACTTTTTTTATTTCCATTTCTTGAGACCTTGGTGTCCAGCACCTCTTTGGGTTACTAAATGCTCTGTAGTGAGGGTTACTCTTGATAGTGGACTTTCAGCTGATAATCCCGAG
>QBTX01000764.1:33726-62995 GCA_003063285.2 Arachis monticola | reverse complement strand
AAATAGCTTTATCTTTATGTTTTATACCGTCTTAACTACAACATTACTACATCCAATTTGGATAATAGTTGTCCCCTGAGCGTAAAAAGGATTGAATTTTTTTTATATTTTGAAAACATAAAGTATATTTCACCTAACTAAAGTTTCTGTGGGATCGACCCCTTACTCGCGTAAAGGTTATTACTTGGACGAACCCCATACAGTCATTGCTTAGTTTAGGAGTGCGAAGTTTGGTTATTAATGCATTTATTGGTAAGTGATACAACCTAAGTGTATTGGAATTTTCAATATACGGGTTTAATACTAGTTGAATTTTGTGCAATACTAAAAAGATATGGTTACAACATTTTCGCTGACATACCAACTTTATTTGAAGCGACCATCTCGCACGGGGATATGTTTCGACCAAAGTTATCGCCGCAGGTTTATTTGGTACCAGTAAACATTCAATTAGTGCCAAATTTCTGATCCTCCCGGCGTGCCAATCACAAACGCAGCCACCATTTCGGCAGCGTATGCCAGGCGGTTATTGTATGAGTTTGAGACAAACTGAATTCGGGTTCATTCTTGGTGTCTTTTTTTCCTTACATTTAATATTTATTTTCGGATTCGCTTGGAAGACATTGGAAAAATTCAGGGTCAACTCTTAGGAATGATTTGTGACAGAGGTCTATGAGCATGACATGTTAGAGGGCGACGAATTAGTCTAATTTTCATGTCGAGAACTGAAGGTTCACTCTATCATCTCAAGAAAGACAGTAGATTCTATCAATCATCTTGTATATTTTGAAGAACAGTATGATCTCACTGGCTAAGAGCTTGGTTCCAATTGCCATTGTCATGAGTGTTTTGACCAATGCTTTACTTTGGGCGAGGCTTAGGGCTGGCTGCTTAGCCTGTCTAATTTTCTGTGACCGGAGTCTTTAAGACTAGGCATCGCGATTGATTTCCTGTATTCTTATTGACAGACCTTGATACCCTACCTTTGAATTATACCAAATTAAAGGTCTCAACCGAAGAGAACAATTCTCAATATCTATCACTATACCATATGTGAAATTCTATCAAAATCCAGAAAATATGGTTTCTATTCTTTCATTTGGAGTACTTTACAGCAACATATGTCCAGCATTTCGTATGGAAGTTATGTGTCGATAATGCTGGCCCTATTGATGAAATGGTGAGCTGAGAGTAGCATTCTATCTGCATAGCATACCCTTTTATACTTGTAGGTACTTAGCTCCTCTGAGTCCAGTGCAATATAAGTCGCTGTCTCTGATTCTATGTTCCCCAAGTTATTATCCCAATCCGAATGATACCCATAGCATGTAACCAAACAAACCAGTATCGCGTTATTATTGGGTGAACCTTTTCAGATTGTGACTCAGTTTTGCAGCAGGCATCCCCATATTAGAGGTCAATGTGGGTTTAACTTTAATTGGAGTCACACTACTATTTTTGAGAAATACAAACTTTATATTTTCTTTTCGTTTTTCTCCCTTTTTTTTTTTTTTTTTTTTTTTTTTTTTTTTTTTTTTTTTTTTTTTTATGCTTTTTCCTTGCTTACAAGAATGGGGAAAGAGACCATCCAAATTTTTTAATGATCTTTATCAGATTCCTCGAGTACAATGTCTCCATATTGTGTCCACTCAGTTACTTTAAAGAGGCCAACTGAGCGAGGTGCTCATAACCCAAAAAAACTGCCAAGAAGAGAATAGCCATGAGGGAAACTATGCACTGTGTGTACCGTATGTGCATTACAAACGCCCTCTCAAGCCAGGAGGACAAAGCAATGCCACACATCAAATAATTGAACAATTCTATCTTGTATTTAGGAAAAAAAATCCAAAAAAAAAAAAAAAAAAATTTTTCTTTATTTCAATTTTTTTTTTTTTTTTTTATGAGTGTTTTTTTTACAAGATAGGATGAGCGCATAATGGCTGGGATTAACACTAGGAGCGGCATTACCATTAGAGACAATTAATAAGGCCATTGAGACTCTTTAGATTAGTTCAAATGTTTATTCAGCCCAAATGTTTTTCACCAAAAACGATTGGATATCAAAGGCTTTTTACAATAAGCAACATAAATTTTCGAACAAACAGGAATCATAGTTTAAATGAAACAAAGTCGTATACTATATTTCAATCTCATATAAGTAATTCTTTTTTTTTTTTTATTTTTTATTTGTATCTATATTTTAGTTTTAAGAAATATATTTTTTTTAGTAGATAATTTTATATCTAATTCGTATTTTTCGATCTTCAATCGATTCCAAAATATCGTGCCTTTTCGGAGAAAGTTTAAATTGCATATGTTAGGAATTTGATTATCAAAAATAAAAAAATTTTCAAAATCAAATCTATCTTATCTCCGGTCATTGTTGCTCCTCCATAATCTTTCATCGGATTCTTTGCATCTTCGTCTAATGATCATGGAGGCATGACTAATTGTTATGTTCGATTACATTTAAGTTTTTGTTCTCATCCACAATCCTTTCATTTCTAATTTATCTTTTTCAAAATCCGATTTCTTCTTCCCACTTTTCATTTTCGAAAATTTTTTTTTTTTAATTTCCTTTTTCAAATGCTTTTCAAAAATCTTTTTTATTTTTACTTTTATATTTGTTCAACCTCCTTTTCTCACATTTTCATTTTTATCACTAAACACTTTCCCTTAATGCAAAATTCGAACTCCATCTCTTTTGATAAGTTACCGAATTTTCTACCTTTGTCTTCTACTTTTCTTTCTTCTTGGACACTAAAGGATCATACTGGACATAGAGATCCACATCGTGCTCCTCTATGCAGGCAAGAGCAAAAGGACCAAAAACCACTGTGGGCTGATCCTAACCTGAACACGGACTGAGAGCGGAAGCAAAAGAGCACACCTCGGAAGGCCAACTTAGTCCCTGAAGTCCTCAAAACAAGGTGTTTAGGAACTCAATTTTCTCCTAGGGGAGCGTGTGGGCTCTGTTCGCTCCACTCTAGTCCTAGCGCTGAGGAGAAGTAAGGCAGTCTCCTGAGGTACAATCTTCATGGCCGATCGATCAATATCGAATGCAGTGGGAGTCTACTTCGTAGTGCGTTAATCCTTTTCTTAGGATGGGCTTGTCTCCTTCAATAGGGGGTCCCCTCTATGGGCGAGAACTTGAAATACCCTAGCATTGGTCTACAGACTGTAATATACAATAATGTGTGCGACCTCTCCTATGGCTGTAAATATTAGACAGGATGACTTAGGATCGATGGTTAAGGAGCTAACTCCTTCTCACCTAAAGAGGTAAGCGCAGGATACATGTGACTCCTGTGCCGCTTATAAAGCTCTTAGGATGCAATTGCTCTCAATCTCTATATGAACTGTGCCTCTATCACTTCTACGCTCATATCCATGTGCTTATACCATCGCAATCATGAAAAATTGATGTTACCGGTCGTTTATTGGATGAGATGTTCGGGAAGCTCGGTTGCTAGCTATGAGGACATGACTTCAGTATGAGCGTCGATATAGGGAACGGTTGACATCCACTACCATATCTGCATACAACGCATTGGGTGTTTGAGTGATGGACCATACGTCATTTTAGAACCGAGACATCTAACCTCTAAATTGTCAATGCATACTACTGTCCACTTGGGCGCTGACTACTTGTTCACTGCATTGGAGATCATTTATATAGGCTGGATGTATGGACTTTGGTGCTTATCGCCAATGGCCTTTGATCTCATTACAGTGTGGGACCAACTCTCATAGTCTGTAAGATGTGCTGTGGGATTCTAAGCTCTCCTGTCTGATGCAGGGTAGTGCTGCATATACATCTTAAAGTATAGAGAATCGGCCACACCTCACAACACATTTAGCTCCACCGAGGACTGAAAGCTATCACAATGTGATAATTCTCGCCCTTCCGGACAACCATAAGTAAAGATCAATTTCTTTGGATACCGTGTTCTACTAGCACTTCATCATCTGATTTCGATAGGTATGTATGGTGATCACAATGTGGTTAACGATAGATCTCTAATGACCAGGTAACAAGAGGATTATCCCGATCTTGTATGAGATATGAGGGCATTGGTACTGGAGATAGCTTCCCTAATTGCGCTCACTTCTTACGGATCTACACTAGTACGAGAAATTCACATACAGGATATTGAATCACTACTCCCTCTAATTGAGTGAACAAAGGATCCCAGATGGTAATGAATTTCTCTCACCTAATCTTGTCCTCGCTACTAGGGCGCAATTTCGAAACTTCACTAGAAAATGGCTGGCTTTCGATGACGCCTGAGATAATCTATGCTCCATTTCATCCCCTTATGATTCGGAGGTGAGGAGACGCTTTCTAGCCTTTCCTTTCCTGAGGAAGAAGCCTCATTACTAGAGGTTTTCTCGGCTCTTGGATGCCCCATTAAAATGGAGATTACTGGCAATACAATAATTGCAATTGCTTTGTGAGCGCACGACCAAAACGTTTGTGAAAATGTATTTTGACTCGATCCTGTGCGAGCCGAACACAAGTAGAAGAAAGAAAGAGAAGTAGAGAACAAAACGAAATGTCAAGGAAGTAACGTGTGATCATGGCTATGTTATAAGTGTTCGCATACACAAAGGAATTTCTGGAGTGAAGATAGGTGAGTGTGTAGGTGCTGTCGTGTTGAATCAAAAACTAGAATGACTGTCGGTCAAGGAGGGTTCAGATGACTAGGTAGGAGTCGAGGAAATGGTCAGGAATACGGTCAAGTCGGAGGGTGGGTTTAGTTAGGATGGGATGGTGCAGAAATACAGGTTAGCAAGTTAGCAAGCCTTCAATCATCTTCTCAGCTACAGACAGAGAGTTCTAAAGCAGAATAACTCTGACTAGCAACCATGGTCTCTGATCTAATCAAAACCACTCAAAGTTGCATGACTGAAACAAGGGTCTCCAATTAAGAAATTTGGAGTGGGAAAGTGGGTATCAGCTGAGTCAGAAAATTACTGAACTCCCTCCTAGTACTCTTCCAAGCATATACAGAAGAAAAATCCAAAAGGGAGTAGTGGCAAAGGGCCATCAACAATTTTTGGCCGAATTTTGGAGGAAGGAGAGGCAAGTGAACGCCACTGAGGAAGACCTCAAATGGACGTCCACTGGCCTCCCATGAGTTCCCCAATGAGGAACCATGGGAATCTGAGGCTCAAGAATGAGACCATAGGAGATATTCCATTGAATCTACTTTTGCCATTCATGAGCTCTGGAAATGAGTATATTCTTCCTCTTGAAGAGGAGAGATGTCACTGAAGAGCAAGTCTCTAAGTACCTTGGAGCTATCATGAAAGCTATAATGACAAGTTATTTTCTGGCGGAAATTGAAGGACTTGGGGAGGGAATGACCTCTTTGCTCACCAAAGAAAAGGATGACTTGTCTAGGCAGAAATTGCCTCAAAAGAGGCAGGTTCCTGGGAAGTTTTCAATACCTTAGGCACCATGACCTTCAAGAAGACCTTGTTTGTGGGACCTTAGGGTCAAGTGTAAACCCCATGCCTCTCCTTAATGGAAAAGTTAGGAGATCTCTGAGGTGCAAGCTTCAAAAATCACTCTCTAGAGGATGGCAGACAACTCGAGAAAACAAGCCCATGGATCGGACTTGTAGAGGATGCTCTGGTAAAAGTTGAAGATTACATATCATCCCTAACTGATTTCATAGTCCTAGGAACTTGGGAAGTGCATAATGGATGAATCCATATCCTTGGCAGACCCTTCATAGCCACAGCAAGGGCTGTGATTGCTGTTGATAGAGGAGAGTTGATCATTCAAGTGAATGAAGAATCCTGGGTGTTTAAGGCTCAAGGATATCCCTTCTGTCATCCATGGAGAGGAAGCATGAAAGACTTCTCTCAATACAGAGCCAAACAGAGCCCCCAGTCAAACTCTAAGGTTTGGTGTTGGAGGGCCACAAAACCAACTTCTAAGTTTTGGTTTTTGAACCCTCAATTCAAACTCAGTTTGTGTTGGGAGGTTCCAACATAAGCTCTTAGCATTTCTGAGGCTCCATGAGAAGTGCTTTCTTGTCAAGCTAATGACATAAAGAATTGGGTTAGAGATCTGTGAATTTGTTGTTATGGTGGGAGGTAGAGGGTTTATGATACCTCGCAAGGATGGATTGGTGATGGTGTAAGAGTGAAAGAAGGTGTATTTGATAGTCGATGTTGGTTTCTTGGGGAAAGATTGTTATTTGTAGTTGAGGGTTATTTGGTGTATTTGGTTAAGAGATGAGATTGAGAGTTGATGGCGATTAGGTAGAGGATACCAGTTTCGCGAGCGCTACACAGATCACTGAATGCGTGTAGCAAGGAGAACAGGTCATCCCATGCACCAGAATGCAAGGAAAAAAATAGAAGAGAAAATCTCGTATAATTCAGCACATCGTCGCCATAGGATGTTCTGCGATTAAAAGACGCCGCCCACTTGGCGAGTCTGGTGACACACTCTGTCTCGGACGTTTAGACGCCGGACGTTACTGTCCTTGCCTTGTGTGGGTCTTTCGCGGTTTATAACAGCGCCCAGTCTGGTGCCCCTTAGTCTGGGTCGTCTAGACGCCAGCAATGGTCGCCCAGTATCGCTTGGTGGCGGCGATTTAACGCCGAGAAGTGTGGGCTAAGCGGCCCCGAAGGCCTGCGCCCAACAGCTGACACAGCGTCAACTGGCGTTTAACGCCAGTGGGTTCTTCCTCCAGGGTGTGCTGTTTTTCCTTCTATTTTTCTCTTTCTTTTTTGCTTTTATTCCTGAGTTTATTTTGTGACCTTCTTATGATATATCAACCTACAAAAAATATAAAATCAACAAAGAAAATAGTTAATTATATAAACATTGGTTGCCTCCCAACAAGCGCTTCTTTAATGTTTAGCTTGACAGAGACTCTCATGGAGCCTCAGAAATGCTCAGAGCATGTTGGAACCTCCCAACACCAAACTTTAGAGTTTGAATGTGGGGTTTCAACACCAAACTTAGGTTGTTGTGGCCTCCCAACACCAAACTTAGATTTTGACTGTGGGGCTCTGTTTGCTCTATTTTGAGAAGCTCTTCATGCTTCCTCTCCATGATGACAGAGGATATCCTTGAGCCTTAAACACCAAGGATTCTTCATTCACTTGAATGATCAACTCTCCTCTATCAACATCATAATCACAGACCTTGCTGTGGCTAGGAAGGGTCTTGCCAAGGATGATGGATTCATCCATGCACTTCCCAGTCTCTAGGACTATGAAATCAGTAGGGATGTAATGATCTTCAACTTTAACCAGAGCATCCTCTACAAGTCCATGGGCTTGTTTTTTGCGTTGTCTGTCCATCTCTAGTGAAGATTTTGCAGCTTGCACCTCAGAGATCCTAAATTCTCCATTACAGAGAGAGGCATGAGGTTTACACTTGACCTAAGTCACACAAGGCCTTCTGAAGGTCATGGTGCTAAGGTATTGAAACTTCCCAGGATCCTGTCTCTTTTGAGGCAGTTTCTGCCTAGACAAGTCATCCAGTTCTTTGGTGAGCAAAAAGGGTTCATCCCCAAGTCTCATTTCCAAATAACTTGTCATTTAGCTTCATGATAGCTCCAAGGTATTTAGCAAACTTGCTCTTCAGTGACATTTATCACTCTTCAGAGGAAGAATACTCATCAGAGCTTCATGAATGGCAGAAGTAAGTCCAATGAGAATCTCTATGGTCTCATTTTGAGCCTCAGATTCCCATGGTTCCTCATTGGGAACTCATTGGAGGCCAGTGGACGTCCATTGAGGTTTCCTCAGTGGCGTTCACTGCCTCTCCTTCCTCCCAAATTCGGCCATGTTGATGGCCTGCACTCTCCTTTTGGATTTTCTTCTGTATTCTTGGAAGAGTATAGGAGGGAGTTCAGTAATTTTTCTTGCTCAGCTACCCACTTGTCCCTCCAAATTTTCTAATGGAAGACCTTGTTTCAGTCATGAAACTTTGAGTGGTTTTGATTAGATCAGAGACCATGTTTGCTAAATCAGAGTTATTTCTGTTAGAATCTCTGTCTGTTGCTGAGAAGATGATGGAAAAGGCTTGCTATTGCTAAACCTGTTTCTTCCACCATTATTGTTGTTGAAACTTGTTGAGGTTCTCTGTTGATCCTTCCATGAGAAATTTGTGATTTCTCCATGAAGGGTTTAGGTGTTTCCATTGGATTCTCCCATGTAATTCACCTCTTCCATTAAGGGGTTCTCAGGACATATAGGCTTCTTCCTCAGATGAAGCCTCCTTAGTACTACTTGGTGCATTTTGCATTCCAGACAGACTTTGAGAAATCATATTTGACTTGTTGGGTCAATATTTTTTCTGTGCCAATATGGCATTCAGAGTGTCAATCTCAAGAACTCCTTTTTTCTGACTAGTCCCATTGTTCACAGGATTCCTTTCAGAAGTGTACATTGAATTGGTTATTTGAACCATTTCAATTAGCTCTTGAGCTTCTGTAGGCGTCTGTCTTTAGATGAAGAGATCCTCCAGCGAGAGCTATCCAAAGACATCTTGGATAGTTCAGAGAGACATCATAGAAAATACCTATTGATGCTCCATTCAGAAAGCATATCAGAAGGAGACACTTTCTGATTAATTGTTTGTATCTTTCCCAACTTCATAGAGGGATTCTCCTTCCTTGTGTCTGAAGGTTTGGACTTCACTCTAAGCTTACTCAATTTTTGAGGTGGAAAGAACTTTGCCAATAAGGCATTGACTAGCTTTTCCCAAGAGTCTAGGCTTTCTTTAGGTTTGAGAGTCCAACCAGTCTAGCTCTGTCTCTTACAGCAAAGGGAATAGCATAAGTCTGTAGACCTCAGGGTCAACCCATTGTCTTGGACTGTGTCACAATTTTGCAAGAATTCAGCTAAAAACTGATGAGGATCTTTCCAATGGAAGTCCATGGAACTTGCCAATTCTGTTGCATAGAGAAACTAATTGAGGCTTAAGCTTAAAGTTGTTGCTCCAATGGCACGGATAGAGATCTTCTCCCATAAAAGTCGGGAGTAGGTGAAGTAAAGTCACCCAGCACCTTCCTTGCATTGTTGGCATTGTTGTTTGTTTTCGGCTGCCATAGGTTTTTCTCCTTTGAGAATTCGGTTTAGGTCCTCTACAGAGAGTTGTCCGTTAGCTTCTCTTAGCTTTCTCTTCAAGGTCCTTTCAGGTTCAGGATTCAGCCTCAACAGAATGTTTTTTGTCTTGCTGCTTGCTCATAGAAAGAGAAGGGAACAAGGAAATGTGGAATCTCATTTCACAGTATAGAGATTCTTGGTGTCAGAAGAAAAGAAAAGTAGAAGACAGAAGTAGAAATTCGAACTTATCAAAGGGAGATTGGAGTTTCGGAATTTTGCATTAAGGATAGTGTTAGTCCATAATAGAAAGATGTGAGAAGAAGGGAAGTAATTTTCAAAAATTAAGTAGAAGATTTTGAAAACATTTTTGAAAACTTGAATTGATTTTCAAAATAAAAAAAAAAAAAGGAAAAGAAATCAAGTGATTTTTGAAAAAGATTTTTTGAAATTAGAAATGAAAAAGATTTGATTGAAAACTATTTTGAAAAAAAGATGTGGTTAAGAAGGTATGATTAGTTTTTTAAAAGATGTGATTGAGAAGATATGATTTGATTACATTTTTTTTTTTAAATAAAGATATTTGATTTTGAAAAAATAAAAAAAAACTTTGGCTAACAAGAAAAAGATTATGATTCAAAACATTAAACCTTTCTCAACAGAAAAGGCAACATTAAACTTTAAAGAAAATTTAATCAAATCATTAATTGATAGCAAGTATTTTTTAAAAGAATAGAAAAGAAATGATTTGAAACATATGATTAAAGGATATGATTTGAAAAAGATTTGATTTTTTGAAAAGCTTTGAAAACTGTGAAAAAATGCATTGAAAAAAAAAAAACATGAATCTTCCCCTTGTGTGCCATCCTGGCGTAAAACGGCAGAATGGTGCAATCATTGGCGTTTAACCGCCCAAACGTGAATCCCTTTGGGCGTTAAACGCCCCAACCAGGTACCTGGCTGGGCGTTTAACGCCAGTCTGTCCTTCTTCACTGGGCGTTTTGACGCCCAGCTTTTTCCGTGCAATTCATCTGCTGTATGTTCTGATATCTTCAATTCTCTGTATTTTGTATCTTAGAAAACAAACAAATAAAAAATATTTTTGGATTTTTAATAATCAAAAATGCAAACTAAAATCAAATGACAATGCATACACAAGAAGACACAAACTTATTTTTTTAGTTTGTATATATTGCACAAGAGATGCATATGAGACACATAAACACTCAAGTCAAGAGAATTCCAAAGATCAGAGTAAAGAAATGCATCAAGAATTATTTTGAAGATCTTAAGGACACATCAATGAATGCATGGCAATTGACACCAAACTAACATGATGACTTAGTGTCTCAACAAGGAAAACATAAAATATTTTTGGTTTTTTTATTGATTTTGTAAATTTTTTTTTGTGCTTTTTCGAAAATTAAGTGGAAAAGGTATCAAAGTTCTTAATGAGAATGTCCACAATCATGCAATGTTTAGTATAAGACTCCGGTCCAGGAATTAGACATGGTCTTAAGCAGCTAAGCTTTCAAGGAAAGCTTCGGTCCAAAACACTAGACATGGCCAATGGCCAACCAAGCCTTAGCAGATCACTGCTCCAAGCAAGATTGATGAGAAATCAACAAGCTTTTGAGATGATAAGTGAAACCTCGGTCCAATGAAATTAGACTGGCTTCGACAGCCAGCCAAGCTTTCAACAAATCATTCATGAAACTCTAGAATTTCATCTTCAAGAATTTCGAAAAAATACTAATCTAGAAACAAGATGAACCGTCAGGTTGTCAAACTCAACAATCCCCGGCAACGGCGCCAAAACTTGGTTGCTGTTGCCGGGATCAGAAATTTTGGCACTGATGTTACCGGACCAAAAGCTTGCCGAAACTCGAACAATCCCCAGGCAACGGCGCCAAAAACTTGAAAAATGCAAAAAAAAAACTTTTTCACAAATCAAAATAACCCGGTAATGAATCAAAAACTTGGTGTTCAATACCATGGCATAAACACAACTTCGCACAACTAACCAGCAAGTGTGACTGGTCGTCCAAGTAATAAACCTTACGCGAGTAAGGGTCGATCCCACAAGAGATTGTTGGTATGAAGCAAGCTATGGTCACCTTGTAAATCTTAGTCAGGCAAACTCAAATGGGTATAGTGAAAGACGCATTAAAACATAAGATAAAGATAGAGATACTTATGTAGATTCATTGGTAGGAATTTCAGATAAGCGTATGAGAGATGCCTTCCCTTCCGTCTCTCTGCTTTCCTCTGTCTTCATCAATCCTTCTTCCTCCTTTTCCATGGCAAGCTTAAGCAAGGGTTTCACCATGTGTCAGGTGGCTCCACTCCCATCCTCTCAGTGGAAATGTTCAACGCACCTGTCACGGCACGGCTATCCATCTGTCGGTTCTCGATCAGGCGGAATATGAATCTAGTGATTCATTTGCGTCTGTCACTAACGCCCGCCCTCAGGAGTTTGAAGGCACGTCACAGTCATTCAATCATTGAATCCTTACTCAGAATACCACAGGACAAGGTTAACCTTCCGGATTCTTTGAATGCCGCCGATCAGTTCTAGCCTATACCCTACGAAGACTCTGATCTCACAGAAGGAATGGCTCGGTTGTCAGGCGAGCAGCTCGGTTGTCAGGCGATCAACCATGCATCGTGTATCAGAATCCAAGAGATATTAACCAATCGAAGGTAGAACGGAGGTGTGTTGTCAGTCACACATTCATAGTGAGAATGATGATGTGTACGGATCATCACATTCATCAAGTTGAAGAACAAGTGATATCTTAGAGACAAGAACAAGCGGAATTGAATAGAAGAACAATAGTAATTGCATTAATTTACTGCGAGGTTACAGCAGAGCTCCACACCGTTAATCTATGGTGTGTAGAAACTTCCACCGTTGAAAGTAATAAGAACCAAGGTCTGGCATGGCCGATATGGCCAGCCTCGCCAAAGAGGGTTCAAGTCATAAAAATATGATCAAAAGTTCCCTATTAACAATAGTAAGAAGGTCCTACTTATAGAGAACTAGTAGCCTTAGGGTGTGTACAGAGATGAGTAGAATGAAATAAAAATCCACTTCCGGGCCCACGTGGTGTGTGCTTGGGCTGAGCAATGAAGCATTTTCGTGTAGAGACTCCTCTTGGAGTTAAACGCCAGTTTTTTTATGGCCAGTTTGGCGGTTTAACTCCCATTTTGGTGGCCAGTTCGGCGTTTAACGCTGGGATTCTTGGTGGGTGACTTTTGAACGCCGTTTGGGCACATCAAATCATGGGCAAAGTATGGACTGATCATATATTGCTGGAAAGCCAGGATGTCTACTTTCCAACGCCGTTGAGAGCGAGGCCAATTGGGCTTTTGTAGCTCCAGAAACTCCACTTCGAGTGCAGGAGAGTCAGAATCCAACAGCATCTGAGTCCTTTTTAGTCTCTGAATCAGATTTTTTGCTCAGTGGTCCTCAATTTCAGCCCGAAAAATTACCTGAAATCACAGAAAAACACACAAAACTTAAAAATTAAAAAAAAAAAAAAATAATGAATTTTAACTAAAAACTAATAAAAATATACTAAAAACTAACTAGATCATACTAAAAACATACTAAAAACAATGCCAAAAAGCGTATAAATTATCCGCTCATCAGTGGATAACCACCACTTTCGCCAACTTCTTAGCAGTGATGAATTTATCTTGCTTCACATGGACCTTATCAATAATTTTTTCAACTCCAGCCTCATCACACAGCCTTTGTATGATGCTGGGGAATGCAACCTTGTGTTGTCACTTGTGCTTTTCAGCACTTTGTTGATATTGTTGGCAATCATCTCCCCCACCTTGTGTTGTCACTGGTGCTTTTCACCACTCCTTGGTCACCTCCAAAGTGTTGGATGTGGGGATTAGGGACCTCCTCACAAATTCTAGCCACCTTCTAGCTTGGGGGCTCAAATCTATTCTCCTCAATTGGTTGGGAATCCCATCCTTGATATTGATCCACTGCACATTCATCACACATATTTCGCTCAAAATCTCCTCAAACCCAGGGTCTTGTTGCTTCATTCTCTCTTCATTGCTCCACGTGGAGCTTGTCCTCTTCACCATTAGCATCCTTTCTATGCTAGAGGGGCTATAGTCAATGGATTTCCCCCTCACATAGCTAATGTAGCCATATTGTTGCCCTAGTTGAGGTTCTGCGTTGGCATAGAACTCCCTCACCAAGCTTTCTACCACTTTTTTTGGTGGGTTGCATAGAAGTGACCAACCCCTCTATTCAATCTCAATGTTGATTTCAATGTTTTCATTCCTCCCTAGTTGAAATCCAACTTTTGGAATAATTTTTCTCTCACTCACCAAACCATAAAATTGGTTTTGGTTGAATGCAGAGAGGAACTTGTAGGTATTGAAAGAGCTTGAGGATCTAGAGGTTGGTTCCCTGGTTCTTCTTTTCTTTGAGGTTGAGTTTTTTGGTGGTGCCATTAGGTTGGGAGAGTGTGAAAAAAAATATAGGGGGGTTGAAAAAGAAGGAGAAGGCAAAATAAAGTTTTTCTCCAATACCAAACTTAGGACTTGATTGTCCCAATCAAGAAAAAAGAAAGAAAATAGGGGATAGTAGAAGATGAAAGGAGATGCGAAAGTGAGTGTTGTAGGGGTTGTTGAAGTGGGGGGGAGGAGATGGGGAGTGAGGCTTTTATAATGGGTGTGTGATGTTGTTGGAAGGAGGGAAATAAAAGAGATTAAATGTTTTCCCAATTTGGGAAGTGGCGCCTAGCATAGGAAGAGGCGCCAACTCTTTTCTCATTGTGTCTTCTGTGTGTGTTGAGTTCCAAAGTGCAAGTACACTTTGACTTCCTTGTTTTGTGAGTTGTTTACCATGTGGGCCCCATCTTCTCTCCTGAAATTGAAACTGAACCCATTAGTAATGATAAAATAACCCCTTCACATTCCTTCTCATCAAGAATAAATTGGATTGCAATTGATGGGTGTCCCTTGAGAGACCAAACTTAATTCTTTGGCATCTTAATAAATTGATTTTATCATTGTGTATTTAATGCGTTCATAAGAGTGAAATAACATCAATTTTTTTATTTTCCTTTGTTTCCAAACTCCTCTAAACTCATTAAATCACGTTCATGTTCTTACCCAAAATATTAAGTGCTTTCAAATTGGGTGATTTGGGCTGCTATGTTATCATTGGTGGTGGCCACACCAAACTTAATCTATGGGCTTACTCTTCAAAATCAAACTTGTTGATTGTTTGTAAGCCTAGATTAAGTGGGTGAGGGGCCACACCAAACTTAGCACTTTAGCTAGTTCTCATCCCATTCACTCATCATTAGTTATGCATTCATCAAGTTGCAAATCCCAAATAAAAAGAAATAAAAGAGTGTAAAGAAGATCTAACTATCAAAGCTAACATCAAACTTTCTAATTTACAATTGTAAACTAATACTAATTACTGAAAATTAAGCTATCTAAGTCACAGAATTTAAACTACATATAAGAAAGGCAATTAAATCAAAAAGGATAAAGTGTTGGGGTGCCTGGTGCACGAAATTGTGATCATCAATGGCGCCATCAACATGGTACGCTCAATTGCAGTCTCAACTCTTTAGTACAACTTCGCATAACTAACCAGCAAGTGCACTGGGTTGTCCAAGTAATAAACATTACGCGAGTAAGGGTCGATCCCACGGAGTTTGTTGGTATGAAGCAAGCTATGGTCATCTTGTAAATCTCAGTCAGGCAGATTCAAATGGTTATGGAGGATGAATGATTAAAAGATAAATAAAACATAAAATAAAGATAGAGATACTTATGATATTTATGTCATTGGTGAGAATTTCAGATAAGCGTATGGAGATGGCTTGTTGTCCCTTCGCCGTTTCCTCTGGCTTTCTGGTGGGCATTGAATTGTGGATATCCAATGGCGGCCATCTAAAACATGGTAGGCGCTCAATGCAATCGCTTCGAACTGCTTTATCACAAACATTTTCCCACAACCTAACCAGGCGAAGTGCCACTGGGGTCTCCAAAGTAATTAAACCTTACGCGAGTAAGGGGTCGATCCCACGGAGATTGTTTGGTGATGAAGCAAGCTATGGTCATCTTGTAAATCAAGTCAGGCAGATTCAAATGGTTATGGAAATGATTTAGTAATACAAGCTATAAAGATAGAGATACTTTGTAATTCATTTGTGAGAATTCAGATAAGCGTAGAAGATGCTTTGTCCTTTCGTCTCTCTGCTTTCTACTGTCTTTCATCCAATCCTTCTTCACTCCGTTCCATGTCAAGCTGTAGCAATGGGTTTCACCATTTACGTGTCAATCGCTCGTCCCATCCTCTTCAGTGGAAAATGGTTCCAACTCAGCGCTGTCACGCACGGCTAGTCCACCTATGTCGGTTCCGCATTCAGGGGAATAGAATCCCAGTGATTCTTTGCGTATGTCAACTAACGACGCCGCAGCCTCAGCGAGTTTGAAGCATCGTCACAGTACATTCAATAGTCATTTGAACTCCTTACTCAGAAATACCAAGGACAAGGTTTATAACCTTTCTGGATTCTCTTGAATGCCGCCATTACAATTCTAGCTTATAAACAACGGAGCCGAAGATCCCGAGTTAAAGGAATCCAGGAATATCGCACTCAATCTATGANGCAAATTTAGTTTAGTGGTTGATTTAGTCAAGCGAAATCAAGTTTTGTTGTTGAGTGGGTTGATTTAACAGAAGTGTAATTGCTTGAAATGTAAGGGAGAGGGGAATTGCAGGGAATTAAAGGACGGGAAAGGGTAAAAATGAACTGAATCTTAAAGAAACAAAGAAATTAATGATTGAAACTTAACGTGCAAGAAGTGTAAATTGCAGTAACTTAAATGACAAGAAAATGGTAAATGCTTGATGTAAAAGGGATTTGAAGGATGGGATTGCAGAATCTAAACAAGAGAAAAGTAAATTTTGCAACAATTAAGGAGCAGCAGAATTGAATCAGAAGCAAGTAAAGATTCAAACAGAAAGGAAATAAATGTTGCAGCAGAGGTTTCACGGAAGAACCAAAAGTGAAATCGTGGTCTTCAAGGTCACAAGAGGATTAGGTAGGCAGAGACCTAGATCTTCTATTTTGCCTTCCAGATCCATGTTACAAAGCATTGGGCAAGAAATTGAAGAAGAAACAATAAGAGAATGTAAATTGATTTCAATTTTGCAGAAAAGAAAATAAAGAGTTTCTTGAGTGAGGATGAGAAAGAATTTTATACCCAATCTAAAAAATTAAAAAAATATAAAACAAAGAGAATGAAAAGACCAAGCAAGAACAAGGAAGAAGAGAGATCAATTCTCCTCCCCAATTCTCTGAATTCTCAATGAAGACACCAAGAGAAATTCCCAAGTGCAGAAGGAAAGTTTCTAAGAAGTTGCAAAATTCAAAAGCTAAGCAAAAGGTCAAAAAAAGAGGTCCCTAATTTACATCACAATAGCTTCTTTTATTTACACTTTCTATTCTTGGATTTTGGGATTTGGATGGGCTTTGATTTGGGAAGAAATGAATTAAAAATGGGGTTTTAATTTGAATTTTCGGCCCATGGAAGTTGCTCCCAGGAGGCTGCCCTGCCCTTGTGTGAGGCAGGGCAGGATTTGGTGCATGTTTGGTGCAGCCTTGGTGCGGTCTGGTGCGGCCTTGGTGCGCAAAACGCTGCCTGCCCGCGCCAAGGGCAGGGCAGGAAAAGTTGGTGCGCCAGAAATTGCCTTGGTGCTGCCGAGAATCAAGAATTGGTGCGCAGAATCAAAAATATTGGTGCGCCAAAATTGCCTTGGTGCATGGACGCTGCCCTGCCGTCGCGGAGGGCAGGGAGAAAATTTGGTGCTGCCAGGATCGACTTGGTGCGTGCTGGTGCTTGCCAGGAATGAGCCTTGGTGCGCCAGATTTGAGTTTTGGTGCGCCAGCTCCATGGCATCAACAAAATGCTGCCCTGCCCTCGCAGAGGGCAGGGCAGTGTTTCCACTTTGATGTCCCGTGTTCGAAACACGGCTGTGGACACACTCAACCTTAGTTCCTTGGTTCTTCCTTGGTCCATGTTCGATTCTTGTAGCATGCATGGTTGACAGTTTTCCTTTGATTTTCTTTCCTTGGTGAGCCCGATACTGCCCTTGTGGAGGGCAGTGGCAATGTTCTCTTCTTTCTTGTTCCAAGGCACAATTTTGTGCTCTGCCCTTGTAGTGGGCAGGGCAGAGTTGCCTTCTTGTTTGGTTCCCTTATGTTGCCCTCCTAGAGGGCAGTGTGCCCTTGTGGAGGGCAATGTTTGCCTCCCCTTGCATGCGGCACGCTTCTCTTGGCTTTGACCACACTTTCCTTTCCTTGGGCTACACTTTTTGCACGCTTTTTCCTTTTTCTTTTCTTTTCTTCACCTATAATAAACCAAAAACAACCACTCCAAGTATCACTAAATTCAAGAGGCTTATAAATCAATTAAAATTCATTTAAAATTAGCTTAAACCTCATTGATTTAACATTACATTTCATGGTGGTTGCTTGATTTAGAGAAGTTATGCATTTTCTACTCAAATCACTTATCTTAGGATGCAGAAGTTGCATAAATGCTAGCAAGAGAAATTAGCTTGAAAAAATGGGTATATGATGACTTGTCATCACAACACCAAACTTAAGTTTGCTTGTCCCAAGCAAGCATCAAAACTAAGAGAAATTGAAATGAATGAAAAAATAAGAATACATATCCTTATTATGCAGATAGCAGAACTTAATGTATGGGTGTATTAATGCAGACAATGATAAACTCATTATTGTTGCTGTTACATGATATACATTTTGCATCAAGGGTTTGCTAAACTTGGTGTTCTATAGACTCACTCTTTGATTCCTCCCTTGCTAACTTTTCTTGGCTTACAATGCTTACAAAGTCTATTTATTCTTTTGGAGGTTTTGGTGTCAAATGTTGCAGTAATAGCCTTTGGCTTTATTTGTTTCTTGCTTTTACTCAAACATCTCTCCACGCGACAGACACTTGGCTCACTAATTCTTCCTAGGATCATGGATGCCTAGCATCTCTTTGGATAACTAATGTTCTGTATCTAAGTTGTCTTTATTGTGGATTTCAAGTGGCCATCCCAACATCTGTTGATCTAAGTGACCGTTTTTAAAATACCCCTTAGAATTTACTCATCCAAGCATATCTTAGTACAAAGACACCACAGGTCATATGGTCCTATGGGTCCAAGCTATTTGGTGTCCAACCTTTTATTCTTTGTTTTTCTTCTGGCATTTTTGGCTTTCTCTTACAGTCTTTCTTTTCGTTCCATACTTATTCAAGTTACTGCATTCCTTGTGAATGAGAAGCCTGATTATAACTCAACTTGAATGGGAATGATATATGCAACAATTATTTCATGAGCTATGAATTTAATCAAACACATATACCACCACTAACTTCCATTCTTACTTATGCAACATGGGATAGTTTCACTTTTCAATTCACACAAATCTCTTTTATTATAATTCATAAGCAAAACAAAATTTAAAGCTAAGTGATGGATAACAGCATTATGCAATTTAGCATTTTACAAACAATTTCACTTGCAATTAGATAACATTTTTGCAAAGGATCATACAATGGGTTTCCAGATTCGAAAACATTTCACCAGCAGCAAGGGTCAAGTTTTAGATACTACCTTTGAAGTTGCAGCCCTTGGATTCTATGCTTCTGTTGTGTTCTCTTTGAGTTAAGATGCAAATGTCGTTCAATTGTTGCCTTCTGTCCTGCATAATTGCTCAAAGTTTCTTGCTTCTCAAGCCTTAAATTATATGGTTAGTATGCATAGTGTGGCTCCTGGAACTGTTTTGGTGTGGTGTGTGACACCAAACTTAATTGTTTGCCACTGCCTTTTACGCAACAATTTTAACCATATGTGAAACCTTGTGTCCTTGCTAAAGGTAATGAAATTAAAGCTAAGAAAGCAATTAAAAGTTGAATAATAGTGTTTGATTGCTTGGAGCTACAGCATCATGTCGCAAGAGGTGAAGAATGTGTTTTTGAATGTTATTTTTGGTGGAACACCAACTTAGAATCTTTCATTCTCGCTTTAATTGTTTTGGTTGTGCAGACACCAAACTTAGGCTCCTTGCAATCCATTCATTATTCAACATTTTTATTGAAAAGAGCTATGAAAGAAACTACTCTGGTTGGGTTGCGCTCCCAACAAGCGCTCTTTTATTGTCACTAGCTTGACAGTTGACTCCCTTTAGGGTGGTTGATGTTGGTGACTGTTCCTACTTGTCACCTCTCACTGTAAGCGTTCGGTCTGTGTTGCTTGATGCTCAAGTTCCATGTGCTCAAGAGACAGTACTTGGGTTTGACATGGTAATAATCTTCTGTTCCAGCTGATTTATATACTAGTTGACCTTATCCACCTTTAGAAATCCTTCAGTTGGTATTTTTCTTGTCTTCATCCCTTGTGAGGCCTTTCTTTTTCATCATCTCATTTTTTCTTTCTTGTTGATGTCGTTTCTTTTTGACAGTGACTTGAGTTGATGATACCTTCCTTTTTGGTTTTATCACCCCTGTTCCTGTTTGATTTTCCTGTTTCTTTCTTGCAGGCTGCGGTTATTTTTTCTGTTCTATGCTGCCTTAGGTTCATGTTGCTTGCTTTGGAAGGAGATCATCACTCATTTTTGCTTGTGTTTCTTCGATCCCTTTGTTAAGTTTTGGAAAGAATTTCAGGGATGATGCTCATCCTCATGCATCCTGAGGGTTAACTCCCTTTGCTCTATGATCCACAATGGCTCTAGCAGTGGCAAAAAATGGTCAACCAAGATTATGGTGAGTCATTTCAGGTTTAAGAAGTCTAGGATCACAAAATCTGTCAGGATAGGAATGAACTTGTACCCTACACCTTACAAGGTTCTCAATCAGTCCCCTTTTTAGGACTATCACACTGATTATCCCCAGCTCCCAAGGACATCTGTATTGGTTTCACCTCTCCTCTATGCCAGAGCTTTTTTACTAAGGAGATAGGTATTTAAATTTATGCTTGCTCCTAGTCACACATTCCTCTTGTTGCATGAAACGGTTTCATAGTGCAGGGCATGGAAGAAACCTCCAGGGGGATCTTCAAGCTTGGGAGGGATTCCCTTTTTGATGAGTGCACTACATTCCTCACTAAGCATCACGTTTCCTTCTCATGTCCAATTCTCTTTCTTGTTGGATGAGCTCTTTAGAAACTTGGCTTATGACAGAGGGCATTGCTCTAATGCCTCAGCAAAGATGTTGAGTTCCAATTCTTGAAGTCTCAAGGAAGTTTTTGGAAGTGCTGTCCTTTGTTTCTTTGAATCTTGTGGATAAGGCAGTGGAGGTTGCGAGTTCTTCTCCACTTGAGTGTTGTTTTGGACCTTTGGTCTCCCTATTTGTTTTCCTTTCTTCAATTCTTTAAGTGTTGGTTGTTCTTTCTGTGAGTTCTCCTGGGACATTCTTGGTCATCATGTCCTTGTTGATGGCTTCCTCAGTTCTTTGTTGCTGTTGTCATATGCTTGGTTGGCCCCTTGGTTACCCATCTGTTAACACTTTTCCATCTTCTTAGTTTGCACGACCTTTGCATTCTTCTTTGGGTTGTGAGATGGTGTCACTAGGTAGTGAACTTGATGCGTTCTCAACAGTAAATCTTGTTTTGGAGATTTGTTTTTCCATTTTTTTGCAAGTCTCCATGTGGGTATACTTGTTTCTTTGTTGTACCATTTCTGGTTCTTCATCAGTTTCTCCATAGAGCAGCTCTAGATAAGCTGATCCTGGTGATTTTGTGAAATTGGTTTGGTTTGTGGGTTGTGTGGATGATGTGATAGGGTTTTGACTTTGTTGGTTGGTGTTAGTGTGGATAATTGGTTAGAGTTGGGTAAGTTATTTTGTAGGTCTTTTTTTTTTTTTTTTTTTTCTTTATGTATTTTTTAGTATTTGTTATGTGTGTTTTTTCAATTGTTTGGCCTTGTGTTTCTTGCCATGGTTGTTGGTTTTGCATTATGGGTCTTTCTCCCCATTGAGGTTGGGCATGTTTCTTCAGGATGGATGTAGAGTATCACCATAGAACCTTCATTTGTCTCCGATTTTGGTTGTGCATGTATTGGACTGCTCTTGCTGTTGCTCCTCTGTATTTCTTCATTTTGCACTCCAAGTGGTTGTGGTTGGCTTGTGGTTGCGTTCATTGCTGCCACTTGCAAGCCATGCAATTCCTATTTGGCCATTTGGTCAAACTGTTGTTGAAATCTACTGCTGCATATCTTGTTTTGAGGCGTAAAATTGATCAACTCCTATCCAACTCCAATTTACTTCCTCCTTCTCGTGATGTTGGCGTTGGTCTGTTGATGAGCAAAGAAATATTGGTTGTTGGCCCACCATATCAATTGAGGTTTTTACGAGCTTCCACTCTGTGTCTTCATGAGTTGCTAAAGAGCCTCCAGACTGAGTGATCAGTGTTCTTGAGCTTTAAGAGTGTAGTCCTTCATGAGAAGTTTTGCATACTGTCCGCACTCAGTGTACTATCCTGGTGGACATTTTCTCAGTAGAGCCTTTAATGTTTCATTGCTTCATATAAGTTCTCCCCTCCAATTGAGTGAACGTTTGACCTCAGTCTTCAACCATAGGATTCTTTGGGGGGATAAAGATTTGGCAGAATACTTTGCCACCAGTCATCCAAGTGTTGATGCTTTCTTTTGGTAAAGTCTCTGAGCCATTGATGATGGCTTATCTCTGAGAGAGAATGGAATAGCAGCAACTTGTAAGCTATTAGGGGGTACACCATTGGTTTTCACCGTGTCACAGATTCTCAAAAGGTAGACAGATGTTGGATTTGGATCGCTGCAAAGGTGCTGCTCTCCAGAAGAACAATTTGTTTTGAAACAGAGTGAGTGAGTTGTGGCTTTGCTAAATTGTTTTGCATTGAATTGGAGGAAAATTCTACTTCCACAGTGTCTGGCATTGGCAAATGTGTATGAAGCCAAGACTCTTGTTGTTGTTGATTGTTATGTGGTCCTTCTCCTGGTTGATTGGGATCTCCTTCCATTTCTTGAATTCTCCTCAGATTCCTCTTCTCATACGCGTTCTTCCTCTTTCAGCTCTTCTTGATTCCTCCGAAGAGTTCGTTTGATCAATTTCAGAGAGGATAGGGGAAGATCTTCCTGTATCTGACATTACAAACACAACACAATAAATCACATCAAACCGGAGCCAATGAAGACTTCAATCTATGAGGCTAGAAAGTGAAGTTTTAGTTAGTTTTAGCAAAAGAATTCAAACCAGTTAGTGCTGTTTGGACTCTCCTCTCTAATAATAACAGAAAAAAAAAAGTGTTAATCTAGAGCCTCCACTTCACTTAATCAATGTCCAATCTATTTGCAATCCCCCCGGCCGAACGGCGCCAAACACTGGATGTGTGCGCAAACGTTCCACCCACCAACTCACCCGCCACAGCCGCCTAGTACCCTGTCGTGCCCTCGGCTCCTACGCCATCAAGTTAATTAACTATAGTCGAGTGTCGATCCACAGGGATCTGGAGAGGAATGACAGCACTCAATTTTAGCTAGTGGGTTATTGTCCACGCCTAACCCGCCGACATCACCGTCGGCTATTGACCGCTACATCCTAACCCAAATTCCCGTCTACTGCGACTTGCACACACTCTTACACGAACGACAGCATCAAATTCGCAGATCCTACCCGAAAAACTATCCTCTCACCCCTCACTATCGGACTCTCACAGCTCCCTGGGCTATCTAATGTCCAGCCGCCGAACCCCATGACCGGCCCGCCCACCTACGAGGCAGCCGACTTCCTGCTCACATCCAACAGAGATCTCTCAGCGATTGCAGGAAATTAAAGAACAGGAAAGTCAAATGACTGAATCTTAAAGAACAAGAAATTAAATGATTGGGAAAAATTAAGTGCAAGAAATTAAATTGAGTAATTTTAAATGACAAGAAATGTGAATTGCAAGAATTGTCTGATCGGGAAACGAACGCCACCCGGGATCCTTGAGCGACCTGCAGCGATCTCCAGCAATCTAACAGGGAGAATAGTCAAATTATGCAACAATTAAGAAGAGCCAGAAATTTGAATCAGAAGCCGACACAATCAGCATTTCAAACAGCAAGGAAATAAAGTGCACCGTCGAGTTCACAGAGACCAGGAAAAGTAAACTCTGTCTGGCTCTCATGGTCTCAGGGACTTAGGTAGCAGAAGCCTCAGCATCTCTATCTTGCCCTTTCCCAGATCCAAGTTCACCAAGCAATGCGCAAGAATTCGAACGAAGAAACCAGTAAATAGAATGTAAATTGATTCAATTTTGCGAGAAAAGAAAATAAAGAGCTTTTGAAGTGGGAGGTGAGGGGGCACGAACGGAATATTCCTCAATTCCAACTCCAAAGATTCAACCAGGAAACCTTAAAAGAACTCCCAAGCCACAGACGGGCCGCGAAGGTCAAATTCTCCTCCCAATTCTTTGCAACTCTTCCCCGTGAGACAGAGGAACATTCGCGAAAGGCCTCCCACCACAACATAACCCCGCGACCCGCACAACACCCAAAAGCAAGCGCCACAACGCCCCACCCACGGCCATACAACGACCCGCACCCCTCCCACCACGCCCCCCAACCCCGACACAACAACCATCCGCTCCGAATACCAAACAATCGCCACTCACCCTCTGCCGCCCGCCTGTTGCAGAAGAAGTTCTAAGGAAAGTGCAAAATTCAAAGGCTAAGCAAAAGGCAGAAAAAAGTCCCTAATTACATCAGACTAGCTTCTATTTTATACACATTTTCTATGTCTTTGATTTTGGGGAATTGGATGGGCTTTTGATTTGGTGAAGAAAATGAATTCAAATCTTTTTTTTTTTTTTAAGGGTTTATCATTGGCCAATGAGAAGTTGCTCCCAGGAGGTTGCCTGCCCTTGTGGAGGGCAGTGTGGCAGCGACTTTGGTGCATGTTGGTGCAGCCTTGGTGCGGTCTGGTGCGCCCTGTTTGTGGCGCAAAAACGCTGCCTGCCCTGCGCACAGACGGCATACGGCCAGAAAGTTGGCTGTTTCACGCCAGAAATTAGCCTTGTGCTGCCAGGAACAGAACTTGGTGCGCCAGAATCAAAAATTGGTGCGCCAGAAATTGCTTGGTGCACTCTTCCAGACGATCCACACCCCGACGTGACGTCTCCAGCTCTACGACACGATGTATGTGACCGTCCCGCCACACCGACCCCCCCGCCGAGGGGCCCCTTAGGGGCATGGATAGATTTGGTGCTGTTAGGATCGAAACTGTGGTGCGTGCTTCGGTGCTGTCAGGAATGAGCCTTGGTGCGCCAGATTTGAATCAATCCTTCAATCCCTGTGGGATCGACCTCACTCATGTGAGTTATTATTACTTGATGCGACCCGGTACACTTGCCGGTGAGTTTTGTGTTGGATCGTTTTCCACACATCAGCTTTCAGCTCTAGTTTTGGTGACTCTACATCTTTGTTATCTGTGGTAGTTGGCATGATTGAGTTCCTCATGGTTGCTTATGGTAGTTTTTCATCTAATGCTTGCTCCAGCTCAATATTTTCTTCGCATTGTTCTTCTCCCATAACTTCTTGAACTATCTGTTCCATGGTGTCTACTAGCATGCATTCTCCTATGGGCTCCTTGGGGTAACTCATTGCATTGAAGACGTTGAAGACCATTTTCTCTTTATGCAATCACAAGACTAATTCCCCTTTCTGCACATCAATGATGGCTCCAGCGGTAGCTAGAAATGGTCTTCCTAGGATAATTGATGTGTTGGCTTCTTCTTCCATGTCCAGCACAACAAAATCAGCAGGGAAAATGAACTCTCCCACTTTTACTAGCAAGTCTTCCACCACCCCATGTGGAAACTTAAATGTTCTGTCAGCCAATTGGAGTGCCATTCCTGTTGGCTTGGCTTCCTCAATCCTCATCCTTCTCATCATGGTTAGGGTCATAAGATTTATGCTAGCTCCCAAATCACACAAAGGTTTCTCAATAGTGATGTCCCCTATAATACAGGGGATTTGAAAACTCCCTGGGTCTTTCAATTTTTGAGGCAACTTCTTCTGTATGATGGCGCTGCACTCCTCAGTCAATACTATGGTTTCTTTTGCCTCCTAGTTCCTCTTTTTGGTTATAAGCTCCCTCAAGAACTTGGCATATAGTGGCATTTGTTCTAATGCCTCAGCAAATGGTATGTTGATTTGGAGCCTCTTGAAAATATCCAGGAACTTAGAGAACTGGCCATCCTTCCCATATTTTCTCAATCTTTGTGGGTATGGTGCCTTTGGCACATAAGGCTTCAAAACTGATTTTGGTGGAGGTGAAATTGGGGTCTCCCCTTCATCCTCGTTTCCATGTTTTGGTGCAACCTCTTCATGATTATCTTTGCTTGGGGCTCCTTCCTCTACAACCTTTCCACTTCTTAGAGTTATGGCTTTGCATTTCCCTCTTGGATTAGCCATGGTATCGCTGGGAAATGTGTGTGTAGAAAGTGGAATTTGCTTGGACAAAATTCCCACTTGTGCTTCCAACTTTGAGATTGCTGCACCTTGATTTTTCAGATTTGACCTGTATTCCTCTTGATTAGCATCTATCCTTCTGTCAGTTTGTGCTTGTCTGTCCATGAGGGAGGAGACTGCCCCTAAAATCTGGGATGATAGTTGTGCTATTGCAGCCTCCATCCTCTCAAAGTTGCTCTTGATTTCGCATGGTTGTATAGTTGAAGATAGTGCATCTTGATTGAGGTTGTTGTGTATGGGTTAGTTGTTATGGTAGGCTATGTTTTGTGAGTTATGGTAAGGTCTATGGTTTCCTGTTTGATGGTTGGGGTTGTGGTTTGGATGCTGATTTGATGGATAAGGCTTGTTGTGGTCCTGGTTGTGGTTTTGTTGATTTCCCCACCCAAAGTTTGGGTGGTTCTTCCAACCTGGGTTGTATGTCTTAGAGTGTGGGTCATATGGTGTTCTGGATGAATTGTGCACATAATTGACTTGTTCCCAGTCACCTTCAGATTCTGATGCATTTCCTTCTTGTTGAGGAGTTTGATCTTGAATAACTGAGGCTTGGTTGGTCTCCATCCTCTTGGTTAAGGCTGCTATTTGTGCTGCAATTGCCTTGTTCTGAGCTAACAAAGGATCTACAGAGTTGAGCTCTAGCACTCCCTTCTTCTGGGTCTTTTCTGAGGCATAGAAATACTCATTTTTAGCTACAGTTTTGATGACGTCTATGGCCTCTTCAATGGTTTTCTTTTTATTAACTGAGCCTCCTGAAGAGTGATCCACTGCCTTCTTTGCTTCATAGGATATTCCCTCATAAAAGATATGTAGTTGTACCCACTCATTGAACATTTCCGATGGGCATCTTCTTGTTAGATCTTTGAATCTTTCCCAGGCCTCATAGAGTGTTTCTCCATCTTGTCGTTTGAAAGTTTGCACCTCAGCTCTCAGCCTATTGATTCTTTGTGGAGGGTAAAATCTTGCAAGGAATCTGTTCACGACCTCCTCCCATGTAGTTAGGCTATCCTTGGGGAATGATTCCAACCACTTTGCTGCCTTATCTCTGAGTGAGAAAGGGAACACGAGTAGTTTGTACATGTCAGGGTGTACCCCATTGGACTTTACAATATCACATATCTTCAAGAATGTGCTGAGATATTGATTAGGATCTTCTTAGGCACTTCCTCCATATGAGCAATTATTCTGAACAAGTGTGATGAGCTGAGGCTTCAACTCAAAATTGTTGGCATGAATTGTTGGCTTTAGGATGCTACTGCTACAATTTCCAGGGTTCGGGTTGCTGTAGGAGCCTAAGTCTCTCCTTTCTTGCCCATCATGATTGACTGGGCCTCCCCTGGCATGGTTATGAACTTCTTCCTCAGGATGATTCTCCATATTCTCCTCCATGTTTGTTTCAAAATACTCTTCCTCTTCCTCAGCACCAACGACTCTCTTCCCTCTTGCTTTCCTCCTTAATCTAAAGAGGGTTCTCTCAGGTTCAGAATCGAAGGAAGTTGAAGCTCCGGTTCTCCTACTTGTCATACAACCAATCAAGACAAAAAGCAAGAAAAAAAGTGGGTGAATGAATTACTTTGTTAGAGTGGTTGTTAGTGTGAGTGGTGCAATTGATCAAACAATTAGAAGAGTAGAAACGTGGATAATCAAAGAAGAAAGAAATAGAGCTCAATCTAAAATAAAAAAATGCTAAATAAAAGATATTAAAATAACAGGGAAATTAAATTGCTTAATCTAGCTCCCCAATCAATTTAATCACTGTCAAATTTAAGCCAATTCTCGGCAACGGCGCCATAAAACTTGATGACCAGAATTCACTACCCCTTTTAAAAATTTAGTGAATCAGTTCTTTTGGCAAGCCGATGAGCGGATAATTTATACGCTTTTTGGCATTGTTTTTAGTATGTTTTTGGTATGATCTAGTTAGTTTTTAGTATATTTTTATTAGTTTTTAGTCTCAAATCAAGTTTGCCCAAGAGATCAATGAGTTGCATGATTGAAGATATTATAAGATAATTTGATCCAAAGAGACAACATCTCCCAATTCTCAATGAATTCCCCCATTCTTATCTATCCATTTCTTTACTGCTTAATTTTAACATTCAGCAATTCCCATCCCATTTACATTCAAGTCATTTATGATTCAGCACTTTACATTCTGCAATTTATAATTCTGCACTTTATTGCTTTTCTTTATATTCTAGTCATTTACATTTATGCCATTTACAATTCTGCACTTCAGCAATCTTATTGATCCGCTTGACTAATTCATCAATTAATTAAAACTACTTGGATTTGCCAATCTCTGTGGATACGATCCCACTCTACTGTTGGTTATTACTTGGCGATAATTTTGGTGCGCTTGTGGTGCACGAAATTGCAATCACACTTTGCAATCCCGCAAACTAACCAGCAAGTGCATTGGGTCGTCCAAGTAATACCTTACGTGAGTAAGGGTCGATCCCACGGAGATTGTCGGCTTGAAGCAAGCTATGGTTATCTTGTAACTCTTAGTCAGGATATCAAAGATTATCAGGATTGATTGTAAAAAGCAAAAGAACAAATAACAGGTACTTGAATTGCAGTGATGGAGAATAGGCTGAGGTTTTGGAGATGCTCTGTCTTCTGAACTCTGCTTTCCTACTGTCTTCTTCTTCAAACACGCAAGGCTCCTTCCATGGCAACTGTATGCAAGGGTTTCACCGTTGTCAGTGGCTACTCCCATCCTCTCAGTGGAAATTGTTCAACGCACCCTATCACGGCACGGCTATCCATTGTGGTTCTCGTCAGGCCGGAATAGAATCCAGTATTCTTTTGCGTCTGTCACTAACGCCCCGCCTTCAGGAGTTTGAAGCTCGTCACAGTCATTCAATCATTGAATCCTACTCGAATACCACAGAAAGGTTTAGACCTTCCGGATTCTCTTGAATGCGCGCCATCAGTTCTAGCTTATACCACGAAGATTCTGATAAAGAATCCAAGAGATATCTACTTAATCTAAGGTAGACGGAGGTGGTTGTCAGGCACACGTTCATAGGTGAGAATGATGATGATTGTCACGGATCATCATTCATCGGTTTAAGAACAAGTAATATCTTAGAATGGAAGCAAGCATGTTGAATAAGAAATAGTAGTAATTGCATTAATCCATCAAGCACAACAGAGCTCCTCACCCCAACCATGGGGTTTAGAGACTCATGCCGTGGAAAGTACACAAAGAAACGTGTAAAGTGTCATGAGGTCAGATACAATGTCAAAAGATCCTATTAATAGTGAATATAGTAGGGTATACAGAAATGAGTAAATGACGTAAAAATCCACTTCTGGGTCCCACTTAGTGTGTGCTTGGGCTGAGCAATGAAGTAATTTCGTGTAGAGACCTTTTTCTGGAGTTAAACGCCAGCTTTTATGCCGTTTGGGCGTTTAACTCCAAGTTTAATGCCAGTTCCAGCGTTAAACGCTGGAAATTTGAGGCTGATTTGCCACGCCAGTTTGGGCCATCAAATCTTGGGCAAAGTATGGACTATTATACATTGCTGGAAGCCACGGATGTCTACTTTCCAACGCCGTTGAGAGCGTGCCAATTGAGCTTCTTTGCTCCAGAAAATCTACTTCGAGTGCAGGGAGGTCAGAATCCAACA
>QBTX01000764.1:0-30954 GCA_003063285.2 Arachis monticola | reverse complement strand
TGGATGGATATTCAGGTTATAATCAAATTGCAGTAGATCCCCAAGATCAAGAGAAAACAACATTCACATGTCCATCTGGAGTATTTGCATACAGAAGAATGCCATTTGGCCTGTGTAATGCACCTGTAACCTTTCAAAGGTGCATGCTCTCAATTTTCTCTGATATGCTGGAAAAATTTCTGGAAGTCTTCATGGATGACTTTTCAGTATTTGGAGACTCATTCAGCTCTTGTCTTGACCATCTAGCACTTGTTCTAAAGAGGTGCCAAGTGACTAACCTGGTTTTAAACTGGGAGAAATGTCACTTTATGGTGACTGAARGAATTGTCCTTGGGCACAAAATTTCGAACAATGGAATAGAAGTGGATCAAGCTAAGGTAGAGGTAATTGAAAACTTACCACCACCTACCAATGTTAAGGCAATCAGAAGCTTTTTGGGGCATGCAGGATTTTATAGGAGCTTTATAAAGGATTTTTAAAAATCGCCAAACCTCTGAGTAATCTGCTAGCTGCCGACACGCCATTTATCTTTGATAAAGAGTGTCTGCATGCATTTAAAACTCTGAAAGCTAAGTTGGTCATAGCACCAGTCATCTCTGCACCAGCTGGACATTACCATTTGAATTAATGTGTGATGCCAGTGACCATGCCATTGGTGCAGTGTTGGGACAAAGGCATGACAAGCTTCTGCACATTATTTATTATGCCAGTCGTGTTCTAAATAACGCAAAGAAGAACTACACAACCACAGAAAAATAGTTACTTGCAGTGGTTTACGCCATTGACAAGTTCAGATCATATTTAGTGGGATCAAAAGTGATTGTGTATACTAACCATGCTGCTCTTAAAATATCTACTCACAAAGCAAGATTCAAAACCCAGACTCATTAGATGGGTGTTGCTTCTGCAAGAGTTTGATATAGAAATAAGAGACAGAAAAGGGACAGATAACCAAATAGCAGATCACCTGTCCCGAATAGAACCAGTAGAAGGGGCGTCCCTCCCTCTTACTGGGATCTCTGAAAACTTTCCGGATGAGCAACTCTTTGCCATCCAGGAAGTGCCATGGTTTGCAGACATTGCAAACTACAAGGCAGTGAGGTTCAAACCCAAAGAGTACAGTAGATAGCAATCAAAGAAATTGATTAAGGATGCAAAGTACTATCTTTGGGATGAACCATATCTCTTCAAGAGATGTGCAGATGGAGTAATCCGTAGATGTGTGCCTAAGGAAGAAGCACAGAAGATCCTCTAGCACTGCCATGGATCACAGTATGGAGGACATTTTGGATGTGAGCGAACAACCACAAGAGTCCTCCAATGTGGCTTCTACTGGCCTACTATCTATAAAGACTCCCGAGTGTTTGTACTTAATTGTGACAGTTGCCAAAGATCTGGCAATCTGCCTCACAGTTATGCCATGCCTCAACAAGGGATCTTGGAGATYGAGTTGTTTGATGTATGGGGTATTGACTTCATGGGGCCATTCCTACCATCATACTCAAACACTTATATTCTGGTGGCAGTGGATTATGTATCCAAATGGGTAGAAGCAATTGCAACACCCACTAATGACACTAAGACAGTGTTAAAATTCCTCCAGAAATACATCTTCAGCAGATTTGGTACCCTAGAGTATTAATCAGTAATAGGGGCACTCATTTCTGCAATAAACATGTTTACTCTGCTTTGGTTCGTTATGGAGTTAGCCACAGGATGGCCACTCCATATCATCCACAGACAAATGGGCAAGCTGAAGTCTCAAATAGAGAACTTAAAATAATCTTGGAACGGATTGTGATTAACCGTAGAAGGGATTGGGCAAGAAACTTGGATGATGCTTTGTGGGCATACAGAACAGCATTCAAGACCCCTATAGGGACCTCTCCATACCAGCTTGTGTATGGAAATGCATGTCACTTGCCAGTGGAACTGGAACATAAGGCCTACTGGGYAACCAGATTCCTRAACCTTGATGCCAAGTTAGCTGGARAAAAAYGATTKCTCCAGTTAAATGAGCTAGAGGARTTYAGACTCAATGCTTTCGAGAATGCAAAAATTTACAAAGAGAAAGCAAAAAGATGGCATGATAAGAAACTGTCATCCAGAGTCTTTAAGCCAGGGCAGAAAGTTTTGCTATTTAATTCTAGACTCAGATTATTCCTCGGGAAACTGAAATCCCGGTGGAGAGGACCATATGTGATTACAAGTGTGTCACCATATGGATACGTAGAGCTTCAAGATAATGATTCTAATAAAAAAGTTCATTGTTAATGGACAGAGAGTCAAACATTATCTTGAAGGCAATTTTGAGCAAGAATGCTCAAGACTGAGACTTAATTAGAGCTCAGTAATAGTCCAGCTAAAGACAATAAAGAAGCGCTTGCTGGGAGGCAACCCAGCCATTTACAAGCTTATTTGTTAATTAATTGATTTTCACAGGTATATGTCAATTATCTTCAAGGTAAAATAGCAATTGCTTATGTTCACAGAGTTACAGAAGGATCCAGAGGATTAAAACAGCAAAAGGGAAGCTCACTGGTGCGAAAAAGCTAGTAAAAGCTGTTTTGGGCGTTGAATGCCCAAAAGAAGCACCTACTGGGCGTTCAACGCCAGTAAGGATAGCCATCTAGGCGTTAAACGCCAAAAAGGAGCATCTTTTGGGCGTTGAACGCCAGAAAGAAGCAACAGCTGGGCGTTGAACGCCCAGGAGAAGCTGCACTTGGGCGTTAAACGCCCAAAACATGCAGCGTTTGGGCGTTTAACGCTAGGATGGTGGGGAGGAGGTAATTTCGTTTTCAATTCAAATTTTTTTCAATTTTCACGTTTCAATGCATGATTTCTTGAATAAACATGTTACAAACTTTCATCTTTCAACTTCAATTTCAAAAAATTTTTAATCCTAATCATATTTCTTGATTTTTCTTTAATTTCTTTTCAAATATTTTTCAAAACTCATCTATCTTTTTGAATTCTTTTCAAATCTTTTTAATTTCTTCTGATATCTTTTTCAACTCATCATATCTTTTGAATTTTGAAATTGCCTCTCCTTCTATTCCTCTTCCTTTCCTTTCTTTTGCTTGAGGACAAGCAACCCTCTAAGTTTGGTGTGATTTGCCATGATCACTAAGCTAAAACTCATCAAGATCATGGCACCTAAGGGAACAGGAAGAGAAAGGATGTAACCTGAAGGAACTAAAGCATCAGAAATTAATTCTTGAGGATCAAGCACCCACCACCAGACTAGAGGAACACCCACTTCCCAAAATAAAGGTTGTTCAGTAGTCTTCTAATCTTAGCCTTAAATCTGTGATAACTGTTCTTATTATAATTTAACCTTAGAATTTATATAGTAAGTAGTAATTAGTATTAACTATTTTTGATTTTATTTGCCAATTAAGCTATAATTTATTTTTCTTCATCAATCATCCCAACATTGATAAAAATGTAGATTTTTAGAATAACAGATGGCAATTAATTTTTATCGAGTTCTTAATAAGAAAATTTCTAATTATTTATGATGTGTGGCAATACTTTTTGTCTTCTGAATGAATGCTGAACAGTGTATCCTATCTTTTGATATTGATTTTTGAAATGTTAAAATTGTTGGCTCCTGAAAGAATGATGACAAGAGAAATGTTATTGATGATCTGAAAAATCATGAAATGATTCTTGAAGAAGAAAAAGCAATGGAAAAACAAGCTTGCGAAAAAAAAAATGAAAAGCAAAAAAGAGGTAGAAAAAGCCAATAGCCCTTTAAACCAAAAGGCAAGGGTGAAAAGGATCCAAGGCTTTGAGCATCAATGGATAGGAGGCCCAAGAAATAAAATCCAGGCCTAAGCGCTAAATCAAGTGTCCTAACCATGTGCCTGTGTCATGAAGGTCCAAGTGAAAGCTTGAGAACTGAATGGTTAAAGTCGTGATCCAAAGCAAAAGAGTGTGCTTAAAAAACTCTGGACAACCTCTAAATGTGGACTTAGCAAAGCCGTAAGTCACCAATCTAAAAGGTTCACCAGTTATGTGTCTGTGGCATTATGTATCCGGTGGTAAAACGGAAAACAAAGTGCTTAGGGCCACGGCAAGACTCATAAAGTAGATGTGTTCAAGAATAACATACTAACTGAGGAAATCAATAATACTATCTGAATTCTAAGTTCTTTATGGATTGCCAATCATTCTTAATTTTCAAAGGGAAAAGTGAGATTGCCAAACTGTGTTCAGAAGCAAAAAGTACAGCCCCGCTCATCTTAATTAAATTGAGCTTCACTTGAAAACTCTGAGATATTATCTTCTTAATTCTTTTTATCCTATTTATTTATCTAGTTGCTCGGGGACAAAGCAACAGTTTAAGTTTGGGTTGTGATGAGGGATATTTATACGCTTTTTGGGGGTTAATTTCATTAGATTTTAGTATGTTTTATTAGGTTTTTTAGTATAATTTTATTATTAGGAAAAATTCATATTTCTACTTTACTATGAGTTTGTGTTTTTTCTGTATTTCAGGTAATTTTCTGGCTGAAAATTGAGGGAGCTGAGCAAAATCTGAGTTAGGCTGAAAAGGAACTGCTGATGCTGCGTGATGGATGTTGGATCTGACCTCTCGCACTCGAGAATGATTTTCTGGAGCTACAGTCCAATTGGCGCGCTCTCACGGTTCTGTTGGAAAGTAGACTATCCCGAGCTTTCCAGCAAATAATAATAGTCCATACTTTGATCGGAAGCCCATAGAACGACAGTAACTGGCGTTCAAACTGCCGTTCCATGTTGTAGTCCTGGGCTTGTACCCGCCAGAAATCAGTTTACAAGTGGAGTCACAGCGCCCAGAAACAGTGTTACACTGGCGTTAGCTCCCAGAAACAGCCCAGAGCACTTGAGAAGCTTAAATCTCAGCCGCAACCACACATAGTGCGCCCAGAGAGTGGATTTCTGCACCAAATATCTTAGTTTACTCATTTTCTGTAAACCTAGGTTACTAGTTTAGTATTTAAACAACTTTTAGAGACTTATTTTGTATCTCATGAGATTTTTAGATCTAAATTTGATACTCTTTAATGGCATGAGTCTCTAAACTCCATTGTTTGGGGTGAGGAGCTCTGCAGCGTCTCGATGAATTAATGCAATTATTTCTGTTTCCCATTCAAACATGCTTGTTCCTATATAAGATGTTCATTCGCGCTTCATTATGAAGAAGGTGATGATCCGTGACACTCATGACCTTCCTTAATCCATGAACGTGTGTCTGACAACCACCTCCATTCTACATCAGATTGAATGAGTATCTCTTAGATCTCTTAATCAAAATCATCGTGGTATAAGCTAGAATTAATGGCGGCATTCATGAGAATCCGAAAAGTCTAAACCTTGTCTGTGGTATTTCGAGTAGGATTCAAGGATTGAATGGCTGTGACGAGCTTCAAACTCGCGGGTGTTGGGCGTAGAGACAAACGCAAAAGGATCAATGGATCTTAATCCGACATGATCCAGAACCAACAGATGATTAGCCGTGCTGTGACAGAGCATTTGGATCATTTTCACTGAGAGGATGGGAAGTAGCCATTGACAACGGTGACACCCTACATACAACTTGCCATGGAAGGAGCGTTGCATTTATGAAAATGAGGAAGCATTATGTTACAGAAATTCAGAAGACAAAGCATCTCCAAAACTCCAACATATTCTCCATTACTGTATAATAAGTATTTATTTCATGCTCTTTTATCTTTTACAATCGAGGCTAAAGAATCCTATTGGTAACCTGACTTAGATTAATAAGATAACTATAGTTTGCTTCAAACCAACAATCTCCGTGGGATTCGACCCTTACTCACGTAAGGTATTACTTGGACGACCCAGTGCACGTGCTGGTTAGTGGTACGAGTTGTGAAAAGTGTGATTTACAATTTCGTGCACCAGCTATCCTTAGGGGATGATTCCAACCACCTTGATGCCTTATCTCTGAGTGAGAAAGGGAACAAGAGTAGTTTGTAGATGTCAGGGTGTACCCCGTTGGACTTTACAGTATCACATATCCTCAAGAATGTGCTGAGATGTTGATTAAGATCTTCTTGGGCACTTCCTCCATACGAGTAATTATTCTGAACAAGTGTGATGAGCTGAGGCTTCAGCTCAAAGTTATTGGCATGAATTATTGGCTTTAGGATGTTGTTGCCACAATTCCCTGGATTTGGGTTGATGTATGAGCCTAAGACTCCCCTTTCTTGCCCATCATGATTGACTGGGCCTCCTCTGGCATGGTTATGAACTTCTTCCTCATGATGATTCTCCATATTCTCCTCCACATTTGTTTCAAAATACTCTTCCTCTTTCTCAGCACCAACGACTCTCTTTCCTCTTGCTTCCCTCCTTAATCTAAAGAAGGTTCTCTCAGGTTTAGAATTAAAGAAAGTTAAAGCTCCGCTTCTCCTATCTGTCATACAACCAATCAAGACAAAAAGCAAGAAAGAAAGTGGGTGAATGAGTTACTTTGTTAGAGTGGTTGTTAGTGTGAGTGGTGCGATTGATCAAACAGTTAGAAGGGTGAAAATGTGGATAATCAGAGAAGAAGGAAATAAAGCTCAAAATTAAAAAATAAAAAAATTAAAATAACAAGAAAAATTAAATTGCTTAATCTAGCTCTCCAATCAATTTAATCACTATCAAATTTAAGCCAATCCCCGGCAACGATGCTATAAAACTTGATGACTCGAATTCACTACCCCTTTTAAAATTTAGTGAATTAATTCTTTTGGCAAGCGCACCAAAATTATCACCAAGTAATAACCCGCAGTAGAGTGGGATCGTATCCACAGAGATTGGCAAATCCAAGCAGTTTTAATTGATTGATGAATTAGTCAAGTGGATCAATAAGATTGTGAAGTGCAGAATTGTAAATGACATAAATGTAAATGACTAGAATGTAAAGGAAGGCAATAAAGTGCAGAAATGGAAATTACTGAATGTAAAGTGCTGAATCATAAATGACTTTAATGAAAATGGGAATGGGGAATTGCTGAATGTAAAATTAAGCTATAAAGAAATGGATAGATAAGAATGGGAAAATTCATTGAGATTGGGAGATGTTGTCTCCTTGGATCAAATCTAGCTTAGATTTTCTTCAATCATGCAACTCATTGACCTCTTGGCAATTATGATTGATTGAGCCCCAATCCCTTGGTGACTCAATCTCTCAGATCTTGATCAATAGCCAATTCCTTGGTCTAATTGCTCATGAAGAGAGATATGCTTGGTCCCTGATTATACCACACACCCTTGTAGGTCCAGGTAGAGGGAGGATTATATGTCACGTATCCCATCACCAAAACCCAGAATCTACTCAAATTTGAGAAGGGATTTCAAGCATGGTTTCATGTTTCCTTTTCCAAGGTTCCCATGAAACCCAATTGCATTCAACCTCTTTCCCAAGATAATTGAACACTAAGCATTAAGAACAAAATTCCTCATAGCAAATCAAGAGAAGATGAAGAGAAGAAGAATTTCACTATTATCAATCCATCAAGTACAACAGAGCTCCCTCTCTCAATGAGAGAGAAGTTAGCTACTCATAGCTTGAAAAGTACTCAAAAGTGGAGTGTAAAAGTGGATCTAGAACTAACTGCTTAACCCCTCTTCAATACTCTTTGGGGGTATTTATACTACTCCTAGTGAAAATAAAGAAATTACAAAAGTGAAAAAGAGAATATTACATTTTTGAAGGAAAGAAAACACTCAATCAACGTGACTCCTTAGCTGGCATGTGGTTGGTGCTTCATCGGCATGTCACGTGCCCTTCAAAATGGCTTGGCGTGCCACGCTCAATCCTTCAAGTGATACGCTCGTCCCTTGTTAACCTTGGCATGCCACGCCTTCGAACTCAAGTGGCACGCCATAGTGGCATTATTGTGTTGGCGTGCCATGCCTTCGAGCTCATGTGGCACGCCCTTTGATTCTTCTACTTCGTTTGCCTCTGGAAACTTGAACTAGCGTGGCACACTCGAGGTTTGGTGTGCCACGCCCTTGCTATGTGCTTGGCTAAGCTTCTCTGGAAAGTTACACTAGCGTGGCACGCCCAGGGTCTGGCATGCCACGCCCCTTTGTGATTAAGTGGTTTCTCTGTTTGGCGTGCCACGCCATAAACTCAAGTGGCATGCCCCAATGATGCTTTGGCCTCCAAATGACACTGGCGTGCCACACCTGGTTGCTCAAGTGGCACACCTAAGTAAAGAATAGTGATTGGCATGCCACGCCTTCGATACCAAGTGGCATGCCCCATGTAATTGGCCTCTTCCACTCTCTCAGGAAACTTATACTAGCGTGCCACGCTTAAAGGTTGGCGTGCCACGCCTTCGACACCAAGTGGCACGCCCAGTCTTCAATTGCCTTCAGCCCCTTCTCTGGATCATTGTACCAGCGCGCCACGCCATGCTGCTCAAGTGGCATGCCCATGTATTTGTGCCCTCTTCAAACTTGGCGTGCCACGCCTGGGTCTTCAAGTGGCACGCCTAAGTGACTTTTTGGAGTTGGCGTGCCACGCCTTCGACACCAAGTGGCAAGCCGTAGTGGAGATTCTTCTTGAGGTGGTGAATTAGCGTGCCATGCCTTTGACTTCAAGTGGCATGCCCATAGTAGTTGATGGGTCAGGCGTCCCACGCCCAACCTGGCGTGCCACGCCCCTTTTGTGTCCTCCATTTTGCTCTTTGAAATTTTGTACTAGCGTGACACGCCTAGTCCCTGGCGTGCCACGCCCACATGCATGCTTAGATCTCCCTTTTGGAATTCAGTATTGGCGTGCCACGCTTAGCTCCTAGCGTGCCATGCCAGTGCATTTTTATGGCGTTTGCCCCAAAGTGACATGCGAGTCTCACACACCCAGCTTCTTGTTTATCTTCTTCCCATTTTTTACACCTTTTTCTCCTGCAATTCAGCACAACTCATCTCAAAGTAGTGTACCATAATATTCATCAAATAGTGCATGAATTATACTGGTCAAATAAGATTTGTGCTCTTTTATGGTCTTCTTTATGCAAGAAAGAAGGGTAGATGATGCAAGTCATCAGAGATCCCTCTACAGACTGAGCCTCCCCTTCAGCAGATAGACCCCCTTCCACTCGCAGAGACACCCACAGACCATCCTTCCAGAGATGACACTTCTTCACACCCAGTTTGAGTGAGCATCGAGGACGATGCTATTATTTAAGTGTGGGAAGGTTGCTATCTCTGGCATATTTTTTGGTGAACCACTATAAGACTCTTCTATCTTATTTTGTTCATTTTCTGTATTTTATTTTATCTTTTAGTACTTGCACACTTTTCTTTTGCTTTTGCTATATTTTTATTTTATTTTTGTATTTTGCACTTTGGCCTGTATATATCTTAGATATTTAGCTTGATTTGCACTTATAGCTTACTAGTTATCGAATATGTGGATTAATTAGTATAGTTTACCCATTTAGCATATGATAAGTTGATTTAATTGAAAATAAAAGAGTAAACTAGAAACTTTAGTGTAACAGAATAAAAATAATCCACACACCTTGTATATATATATAGCAACAAATGTGAGTTAGTTAACAACATTTCATCAAGGAAGAACACTAAGATTTTAAGGGCCACTTTAAGATTTACGTTGAGTTGAATGAAAACTCTTGATTTCTACCTACATGACATATATAACTGATGTATGATTTCTAAGCTAGAGAACACACAACCTGTGAGTTTTTAGCTTAATTTGTATGGTTACATAAAACCATAAATTTCATTCCTCTATGTTTCGCACTTCTTCTCTATGCTTGCATTCTTTATTTTGTTTTAATCTATATGTCCAATATAGAATGTAGATACATACCAAGAGATGATTGAGGCCATTAATTGCTTTTGCTCACTTATCCCAAATAGGCTACCCTTTCAATCACCCATGTTAACCCCCTTGAGCTTTTTGACCTCCTCTTCTGTTTTATAACCACATTACTAGCCATGAGCAGAAAAACAAGATAAAAAATCCCAAGTTGAATCTTTGGTTAGCTTAAGATAGATATCGTGTATAATTTAAGTATCGGGAATTTGGTGGGAACATGGGATGATAGGAAAAAAGGGAATTAAATTGAATAAGTTATTTCAAAATTTAGGAAGCATGCTCATGTGAAATCAAAATAATTAAATTACCATGTGCATTGAAATTATATATATATTAGTATTTAAATAAGGGGCTACAAAAATTACCCCAATGCAATTATAAAGAATCAATGCACATGGAACAAAAGTCAAAAATAAATTTGGTGCATGAGCATGTAACATAAAAGTGGAAAAATTGGGGTAACTAGGTGAAGAACTTTGAAATTATATAGAGTTTATATGTTAGGTGAGATCTTAGATTAATCAAGGATTCACTTTGTTAGCTCGCTTAGCCGTATATACACATCATTACCCTTACCTCAGCCCCATTACAACCTGGGAAAAGACCTCATGATTTTTGTATGTCTATATTCAATATTTGTTGATTGGTTAGATGAAAAATAAAGTTTTAGAAAGCATGATTAGAAAAGAAGAGAGTGATTAACCCCAAAACACTGAGTGATTAGAGAGTAAATACAAAAATCCAGTGAGGGTTCAACGGCTCATTCTCATATATCCATGTTTAGTTTATTAATTGTCTTGCAAGTTTGTGACCTATCTTAACCCAACTCAATTGTCACTGTGCTTTAATATTATTTGGCCTTAATTGTACATATATAATTCCTTAAGGATATGAAGCAAATTAACCACATTTAAGCTCTATATATATATAGGTGGATAATAACTAGAATTCCATGATTCATGTAGGTAGCTTGTATTTAGAATAGATTGCATTGCATTTGATTCCACCATTTTACCTTTACTCTTTTCTCTTGGATTTAGCATGAGGACATGCTAATGTTTAAGTGTGGGGAGGTTGATAAACCACTATTTTATGGTTTAGCTTGTGCTCAATTGAATGATTTTATCAATTCTTCACCCACTTATTCATATGAATTTGCATGGTTTTACAATTCTTTCCTTATGATATGACATATGTGAAAACATGTTTCCTATGCTTTAGAAATATTAAATCTAATTATCCTTTATTACCATTCGATGCCGTGATTTGTGTGTTGAGTACTTTCAGGCTTTATAGGGCAGGAATGGCTTAAAGGATGGAAAGGGAACATACAAAAATGAAAGGAAAGCACAAAATGGAGTTTTTGAAGAAACTAGCACGTGCTTTGGGTAAACTGGCATCTGCGCGAACGCGTGCATGACGCAAATGCGTGACTTGCGTGAAACACAACTGGCGCGGACGCGTGACTGACGCGGCCGCGTGTAAAAGAAAAACTCCAAATGACACGACCGCGTGACCCACGTAGACGCGTGACGTGCGCGATCTACAGAATTTACAGAGGTCGCCCCCAGCAATTTTTGGACCCTTTTTGGTCCAAATCTAGGCCCAGAAAACATAGATTAGAGGCTATTAAGTAGGGGAATCCATTCATTCATCATCATTCATTAATAATTGATAATTTTAGCTTTTAGATGTAGCTTTTAGAGAGAGAGGTTCTCTCCTMTCTCTTAGGATTTAGGATTAGGATTAGGATTTCATCTTCTTCAATCACAGGTTCAATATTCCTTTATTTTGACTTCTCTTCTACTTTTAGATATTTTAATGCTTTTATTTATTCATGACTTATGTTGCCAAATCGGCTTATGAACTTTTTTTGTTAGGATTTTCTTAATTAATATAATTTGAGGTATTTCAGACTCATGATTATTTCACTCAATTTATGATTTATTTTCCCTTTTGGCTTTGGTTAATTAATTGGTAACACTTGAGTTATCAAACTCAACAGTGGTTGAAATTGGCAATTGCTGATTGATTTGGATCACTCTAAAGTTGACTAGAACTTGAGGATCAATTTAATCAGTCCACTTGACTTTCCTTTATTTTATAAGGGATAACTAAGTGGGATTAAATCCCAATTCTCATCACACCTAATAAAGATAACTAGGATAAGAATTCCAGTTCTCATACCTTGCCAAGAGTTTTTCTTAATCATTAATTTATTAATCCTTGTTATTTAAATTACTTGTTCTCTATTTCGGAAACCCAAAAACATATATTTTTCCATAACCAATAATAAGTCATACTTCCCTGCAATTCCTTGAGAAGACGACCTGAGGTTTGAATACTTCGGTTTATAAATTTTATTGGGTTTGTTACTTGTGACAACCGAAACTTTTGTAAGAAAGGAATTCTTGTCGGTCTAGAAGCTATACTTACAACTGGAATTTATTTGCAAAATTTCTAGATCGCGAGAGAGTTTCATTCTTCAAGTAGATCTGGGTTTTGGGATTGGATATGGTGACAGGAATCTACCCACTACTTGGATCTTTGAGGATGTGTGGTAAAATCAGGGACCAAGCTTATCTCTCTTCATGAGCAATTAGACCAATGAATTGGCTGATTATCAAGATTTGAGAGATTGAATCATCAAGGAATTAAGGTTCAATCGATCATGATTGTGAAGAGGTCAATGAGTTGCATGATTGAAGATGAGATTATCTAAATTTGATCCAAAGAGAGCAACATCTCCTAACCCTATTCTTTATAGCTTTGTTTAAATTGAGTTAATCAACTCTTTCCCTTTTTCAATTTTGTCATTTACATTCCAGCAATTTATTTTTATGCACTTTATATTCCTGCACTTTATTGCTTTATTTAATCTTCAAGTCATTTACAATTATGTCCTTTAGATTTCTGCAATCAACCCTTATTATTGATTAGCTTGACTAATTACCAAGTAACTAAAGTTTTTTAATCAATCAATCTCTGTGGGATCGACCTCACTCTCAGTGAGTTTTTACTTGATGATAATTTGGTATACTTGCCAAGGGGGTTAATGTAATCATAAAGTAATTTCCCAGTTCATCAAGTTTATGGCGCCATGGCCGAGGATCGATTCTAAATTGACAATGATTAAGTTTATGAGTATCTAGATTAAGCATTTTCTTTACTTTGTTAAGCACTTTAATTTTAGCTCTTTGTCTTCTTTAATTCTTCTAGCACTTGAATTCTCAATTGTTCATTATATATACTGCCATTCTAACAGAGGCACACTAACTGTTTGATGCTTTGCATCAACCAATTTTGACTCACGCACCCTTCTTCCAAGAGGCTGTTCATCTTTGTTTTAGTTCGTGTTTGTGTTGTGTATGACAGGGAAGAAAGGAGCTGTAACCTCCTACGATTCTGAACCTGAGAGGACATTTCGAAGATTAAAAAGAGAGGTAGTGGTGATGAGCGGATAATTTATACGCTTTTTGGCATTGTTTTTAGGTAGTTTTTAGTAGGTTCTAGCTACGTTTTAGTATGTTTTTATTAGTTTTCATGAAAAATTCATATTTCTGGACTTTACTATGAATTTGTGTGTTTTTCTGTGATTTCAGGTATTTTTTGGCTGAAATTGAGGGAGTTGAGGAAAAATCTGATTCAGGTTGAAAAAGGATTGCTGATGCTGTTGGATTCTGACCTCCCTGCACTCGGAATATATTTTTTGGAGCTACAGGAGTTTAATTTGTGCGCTCTCAATTGGGCTGAAAATTAGACATCCAGGGCTTTCCAGCAATATATAATAGTCTATACGTTGCTCGAAGATAAATGATGTAAACTGGCGTTAAATGTTGCATTCTAGCGTTGAACGCCATAAACAGGTTGCAAGTTGGAGTTAAACACCAGAAACAGGTTACAACCTGACGTTTAACTCCAGAAACAGCCTAGGCACGTGAGAAGCTTAAGTCTCAGTCCCAACACACACCAAGTGGGCCCCAGAAGCAGATTTCTGCACTATCTATCTTAGTTTACTCATTCTCTGTAAACCTAGGTTACTAGTTTAGTATTTAAAAAACTTTTAGAGATTTATTCTGTATCTCATGACATTTTAGATCTGAACTTTGTACTTTTTGACGGCATGAGTCTCTAAACTCCATTGTTGGGGGTGAGGAGCTCTGCAGCGTTGGTGCACGAAATTGTGAACAATACTTTTCACAACTCTCATAATCCCCGGTCATGAACCCCAAAAACTTGGTAGTTCAGTACCATGGCATTACACAACTTCGCACAACTAACCAGCAAGTGCACTGGGTCGTCCAAGTAATAAACCTTACGCGAGTAAGGGTCGATCCCACGGAGATTGTTAGTATGAAGCAAGCTTTAATTTGGTCTTTTCAAGTCATAAATACAGAGAAAAATTGAAGATTAGGAACATACAGCAGAGGAATTTGCAAGAAGAAGCTGGGCGTTCAAACGCCCAGTGAAGAAAAAAAGAAAGAAAATAAAGAAGTAAAAATACTAAAAAAGCAAAGATTAGTGTAAGAAACGACAGCACTGGCGTCACCAAAGGGTAATGGGCGTTAACGCCCAAAAGAGGTAGCATTGGGCGTTAAACGCCGAGAGCTTTGATTTTGGCGTTAACGCACATGCTGGGCGATTTCGCAGATCACAAAGGGTAAACAGATTATTTTTTCAAATTGCAAATTTTTATTCAAAATCAGTAAATCTTTTCACAATCAAATACTTTCAACTTTCAAATCAAATTTTAAAACAATTTCTTTCATTTCAAAAATACTTCTATATAATTATCATGATTTGATTTCAATCATTTCACTAGATGTTACTGTTTCTGCTAATGAGAAAAAAGTTTAATGTTTGAATATATCCTTCTCTTGCTAGTCCAATCTTTAATTAATTTCAAAAATCAATCTTTTTAACAAATGTTTTTCAAAGCATATTTCTCATCCACAATCTTTTAAAACCTCATATTTTCTTAACCACATTTATTCAAAATAGTTTTCAATCAAAATCTTGATCTTAATCATATTTAAAAATATTAAAAACTTTTTACAATTCTTGTGTTAACAGAATATTATGTTTTTCATTTCACTTTCATTTTCGAAAATCTAAGTCACTTTTTCAAATGTTTCTTCCGAATATTTTCTTACTTTTGAATCCTTCCTCCTTCTACCTTTCTATTTAAAGTGACTAACACCTATTCCTGAAGGCAAAATATGAAACTCCATCTCTCGTTATAAGTTCGAATTTATCTACTTCTGTCTTTCTCATTCTTCTTTTCCTCTGACACTTCAAGGATACTCTATACTGATGACATAGAGATTCCACATTTCTTGTTCCTCTTGTCTCATAGTGAGCAGGAGCAAGACAAGAGCATCTTGTTCGAGCCTGATCCTAAACCTGAAAGGACCTTGAAGATCCGAAAGACTAAGAGAAGCCTCTACAAACGCCAACTCTCTGTAGAGGACACTAACCGAAATTCTTTCAAAGAAGAAGAACATGGAGCGAAAACAACAACAATCGCCAACATGCAAGGAAGGTGCTTGGTGACTTTACGCACCTTCACTCCCGATTTCGATGGGAAAGCATCTCTATATCCCTGCCATTGGAGCAAACACACTTTGAGCTTAAGCCATCAATTAGTTTCTCTAATGCAACAGAATTCAAGTTCTCATGGACTATCCATGGAAGATCTCATCAGTTTTTACGCTGATTTTGCAAATCTGTGCACACATGGTCAAGACTAATGGTTGACCCATGAGTCTACAGTACTTATGCTGCTGTCTTTTGCTGTAGAGACAGAGCTAGAGACATGGTGATTCACAATCTATATAGGAAGCCTGACTTTGGGAAAAGCTGCAATGCCTTCTTGTCCCAAGTTCTTCCACCTCAAAAATGAAGTAAGCTAGAGTGAGAAGTCCAAACCTTAGACCAAAGGAAGGAGGAATCCATCTATAAGCTGGAAAAGATACAAAATTAATCAGAAATGTCCCCTGATATGCTTTCTGAATGGAGCCATCATAGGATTTTCTATGATGGTCTCTCTGAAACTGTCAAGATGTCCTTTGGATAGCTTGCTGGAGGATCTCTTCATCTAAGAAGCGCCTACTGAAGCTAAAGAACTGATTGAAATGGTTGCAAAATAACCAATCATGTATACCTTTGAAGAAATCCTGTGAACAATGGGACTAGTAGAAGAAAGGAGTTCTTGAGATTGACACTCTGAATTGCCATATTGGCTCAGAACAAAATATTGACCTCAAACAGATCAATATGATTCTCAAAGCTCTTCTTTGGGGGAATAAAAAAAAAATTTTTGCAAACCCCAGGCAGTATAAGGTAGCTTCATTCTGAGAAGAAGCCTATTTGATCCTGGAACCCTTCAAATGGAAGCAGGTGAACTTACATGGGAGAAACCTATGGAAACACCATATAATCCTTCATGGAAATCATCCCAAATTCCTATGGAAGGAAACGAGACCTCAACAAGGTTTCAAAATATAATATGGTGGAAGAAACAAGTTTAGCAACAGCAAGCCTTTTCCTCATCTACTCGCAACGCGACAGAGAGTTCTAAGCAGAATCCTTGACTTGAGCAACCATGGCTCTGATCTAATCAAACCACTCAAAGTTTCATGACTAAACTAGGTCCTCCATAACGAATATTGGAAGGACAAGGGGTCAGCTGAGCCAAGAAAATTGACTGAACTCCCTCCATACTCTTCCAAGCAATACAGAAGAAAATCCAAAAGGAGAGTGCAGGATGAATACATTACAATGCCGAATTGGAGAAGGAAGAGGAAGTGAACGCCACGTGAGGAAGACTCAATGGACGTCCACTGAGCCTCCAATGATATTCCCCAAGTGAGAACCATGGGAATCTAAGGCTCAAAATGAGACCATAGAGATTCCATTGGACTTACTTCGCCATTCATGAGCTACTATGAGTATTCCTCCTGCTGACAGAGGATGAGTATGTCACTGAAGAAGCAAGTTGCTACAATTACCTATGATGCAATCATGAAGCTAAATGACAAGTTATTTTGGAAATGAGACTTGGAGGATGAACCCCCTTTGTCACCAAAGAACTGGATATTGTCTAGGCAGAAACTACCTCAAAAGAGACAAGATCCTGGGAAGTTTTCAATACCTTTTACCATAGGCACCGATGACCTTCAAGAAGGCCTTGTGTGACCTAGGGTCAAGTGAAACCTCATGCCTCTTCTTAATGGAGAAGCTAGGGATCTTTGAGGTGAAGCTGCAAAAATCTCACTAGAGATGGCAGACAGCTCAAGGAAACAAGACTATGGACTTGTAGAGGATGTTCTGGTAAAGGTTGAAGACCATTACATCCCTACTGATTTCATAGTCCTAGAGACTGGGAAGTGTATGGATGAATCCATCATCCTTGGCAGACCTTCCTAGCCACAGCTAAAGGCTGTGATTGGTGTTGATAGAGGAGAATTGATCATTCAAGTGAATGAAGAATCCCTTGTGTTTAAGGCTCGAAGGATATCCCTCTGTCACCATGGAGAGGAAGCATGAAGAGCTTCTCTCAAAACAGAGCCAAACAGAGGCCCCACAGTCAAACTCTAAGTTTGTGTTGGGAGGCCACAACCAAACTTCTAAGTTTGGTGTTGAACCCCCACATTCAAACTCTAAGTTTGGTGTGGGAGGTTCCAACATTCTATGAGCATTCTGTGAGCTCCATGAGAGTCCTCTGTCAAGCTAATACATTAAATAAGCGCTTTTGGGAGGCAACCCAATTTTTATTTAAATTTTTCTATTTTCTTTGTTATTTATGTCTCTTATCAATGAAATAATTTAAAAAAAAAAAAAAATAATGAAAAAAGCAAAACAGAATGAAAAGCAGAAGGAAAAATAGCACACCCTGGAGAGAGCATACTTGCGTTTAAACGCCAGTAAGGCTAGCTGTTGGGTTTAACGCCTAGCTGGCACCGATCTCTGGCGTTAAACGCCAGAATGGCACCAGCCCGGCGTTTAACACCAGAATGGCACAAACACGCAATTTTGCATGCCATTTTGGTGCAGGGATGACTTTCCTTGACACCTCAGGATCTGTGGACCCCACAGGATCCCCACCTACCCTACCACATCTCTCTCTTCTTCACCAATCACCTCAACACTCTCTTCCCAACAAACCCCTCACTATCAAACTCCATCTTCCCTCTCTTCACCACTCACATCCATCTCTTATAAAACCCCACCTACCTCACCATTCAAATTCAAACCACTTTACCCTCCCAAACCCCACCCAACATGACCGAACATACTCCCTCCCCTTCCGATATAAACCCTTCTTCACTCCTTCATTTCACACAACTAAAACACTACTTCTCCTCCTTTTGGCCGAAACACAAAGCCATTCCCTTTCCCCTTCATTTCTTCTTCTTCTACTCTTTCTTTCTCTTTGTGCTCGAGGACGAGCAACCTTTTAAGTTGTGTGTGGTAAAAGCATTGCTTTTGTGGTTTTCCATAACCATTTATGGCATCCAAGGCTCGGAAAACCTCTAGAAAAGAGGAAAGGGAAGGCAAAAGCTCCACCTCCGAGTCATGGGAGATGAAGATTCATCTCAAGGGTGCATCAAGACCACTTCTATGAAGTTGTGGCCTTGAAGAAGTGATCCCCGAGGTCCCTTTTCACTCAAAAAGGAGTGAATATCCGGAGATCCGACATGAGATCCGAAGAAGAGGTTGGGAAGTTCTCACCAACCCCATTCAACAAGTCGGAATCTTGTGGTTCAAAGATTCTATGCCAATGCATGGATCACCAAGAACCATGACCAAAGTGGATAGAACCCGAATACAAAGAATTTCTTACTATGGTTCGGGGGAAAATACTTGGATTTTAGTCCGGAAAAAATGTAAGGTTTGGCATTCAATTTGCCATGATGCAAGGAGATGAACATCCTTACACTAGAAGGGTCAAACTTTGATCAAAGTGACCAAGTCCTCACATCATATGTGAAGAGGGCGCCAATGGAAGAGAGATTCAAGAGGGAAGCCCAGTTCAATTAGAAGCATGACCTCAAGCCCGTGGCTAGAGGATGGTTGGAGTTTATTCAACGCTCAATCATTTCCCACTAGCAACCGGTCCGAAGTTACCATAGACCGGGCTATCATGATCATAGCCATCATGATGGAGAAGAAATAGAAGTTCATAGAGGTTATAGCCCAAGAACTCTCATAAGGTGGCGGACAAGTCCTCTACCTTGGCAAGGTTAGCCTTTCCTCAACTCATTTGTCACTTCTGTTATTCAGTTGGAGTTAACATAGAGGGAGACAACCCCATTGATGAGGACAAGCCCATCACTAAGAGAGAGGATGGAGCAAACAAGAGACCCCTCTCATCATGAAATCCCTGAGATGCCTCAAGGGATGCACTTTCCTCTACAAAAATATTGGGAGCAACTAAACACCTCCCTAGGAGAATTGAGTTCCAACATGGGACAACTAAGGTGGAGCACCAAGACACTCCATCATCCTCTATGAAATTAGAGAAGATCAAAGAATCATGAGGAAGGAGCAACAAAGACAAGGAAGAATTAGGAGCTCAAGCACCATAGGATCTTCAAGAGGAAGAAAAGAGCGCCATCACTAAGGTGACCGTTACTTTAATTTTCCTTGTTCTTATTTTTGTTTTTCGAAAAATAGCTTATGTTTATCTATGTTTGTGTCTTGTGATCATTAGTGTCTTAGTGTCTATGCCTTAAAGTTATGAATGTCTATGAATCCATCACCTTTCTAAATGAAAAATGTTCTTAATTGAAAAAGAGAAAGAATTGCATGAATTTTGAATTTTATAACAGTTGATTATTTTGATGTGGTGCATACTTTTAGTTTCTGAATTTATGCTTAAACAGTGCATATGTCTTATTTGAATTGTGGTTCATGAATTGTTCTTGAAAGAATGATGAAAAAGGAGACATAAAAAAAAAAAAAAAAAAAATTAAAAATGATTCTGAAGCAAGAAAAAGCAAAAAACAAAAAAAATCGAAAAAAAAGGAAAGAGAAAAAAAAAAGAAGAAAAAAGAAAGAAATAAGTTGAGATCCAAGGCAAAAAGAGTGTGCTTAAGAACCCTGGACACCTCTAATGGGGACTCTAGCAAAGCTGAAGTCACAATCTGAAAAAGTTCACCCAATTATGTGTCTGTGGCATGTATGTATCGGTGGTAATACTGGAAGACAGAGTGCTTTGTGGCCACGGCCAAGACTCAATAAAGTACTTGTTCAAGAATCATCATACTTAACTGGAGATCAATAACACTATCTAGATTCTGAGTTCCTAAAGAAGACCAATCATTCATGAATTTCAAGGATAGAGTGAGATGCCAAAACTATTCAGAGGCAAAAAGCTAAAAGCCCGCCTCATCTAATTAATACTGATCTTCAAGATGTTTTTGGAATTCATTGCATATTCTCTTCTCTTTTTTTTATCTTGTTGATTTATAGTTGCTTGAGGACAAGCAACAATTTAAGTTTGGTTTTTGATGAGCGGATAATTGTACGCTTTTGGCATTGTTTTTAGTATGTTTTTAGTATGATCTAGTTAGTTTTAGATATTTATTATTTTTAGTTAAATTCACTTTTCTGGATTTACTATGAGTTTGTGTTTTTCTGTGATTTCATGTATTTTCTGGCTGAAATTGAGGGACCTGAGAAAAAATCTGATTCAGAGGACTAAAAAGGACTGAAGATGCTGTTGGATTCTGACTCCTCTGCACTCGAAGTGGATTTTCTGGAGCTACAGAAGCCAATTGCGCGCTCTCAACGGGTTGGAAAGTAGACATCCTGGGCTTTCCACAATATATGATAGTCCATACTTGAAATTTGATGGCCCAAACCGGCGTACAAAGTCACCCTCAGAAATCCAGCGTTAAACGCCGGAAAACTGCACAAAATGGGAGTTAAACGCCCAAACTGGCATAAAAGCTGCGTTAACTCAAGAAAAGTCTCTACACGAAAATGCTTCAATGCTCAGCCCAAGCACACACAAGTGGGCCCGGAAGTAGATTTTTAATTCATTTACTCATTCTGTACACCCTAGGCTACTAGTTTTTAAGTAGGACCTTTACTATTGTTTGAGAGATTTCAATCTTTGGATCTTTTATCATGTTTTGATGATTGAACCTATGGGAGGCTGGCCATTCGGCCATGCCTAGACCTGTTCTTATGTATTTTCAACGTTGGAGTTTCTACACACCATAGATTAAGTGTGGAGCTCTGCTGTACCTCGAGTATTAATGCAATTACTATTGTTCTTCATTCAATTACGCTTGTTCTTGTTCTAAGATATCACTTGTTCTCAACTTGATAATGTGATAATCCGTGACAACTCATCATCGTTCACTAAAATGAACGATGTGTGCTGACAACCACCTCCGTTCTACCTATGATTGGTGGATATTCTTGGATTCTTTACGACTTCGTGGATAGGCTAGAACTGATGGCGGCATTCAAGAGAATCCGGAAGGTCTAACCTTGCTGTGGTATTCTGAGTAGGATTCAATGATTGAATGACTGTACGTGCTTCAAACTCCTGAAGGCGGGGTTAGTGACAGACGCAAAAAGAATCACTGGATTCTATTCCGCCTGATCGAGAGACCGACAGATGAATCACGTGCGGTGACAGGGGCTTGAACATTCACTGAGAGGATGGGAGGTAGCCACGACAATCGGTGAAACCCTGCAAGCTTGCCATGGAAGGAGTAAGAAGGATGGATGAAAGCGTAGGAAAGAGAGGACGGAAGGGACAGCATCTCATACCTTATCTGAAATTCCTACCAATGAATTACATAAGTATCTCTATCTTTATCTTTATGTTTATTTGTATATCACCATATCCATTTGAGTTTGCCTGACTAAGATTACAGGATGACCATAGCTTGCTTATCAACAATCTCTGTGGGATCGACCCCTACTCGCGTAAGGTTTATTACTTGGACGACCCAGTCACTTGCTGGTTAGTTGTGCGAAATTGTGTTATGCCATGGTCTGAACACCAAGTTTTTGGTTTCATCACCGGGATTATTTGATTTGTAAAAGTATGTCACAATTTCGTGCACCAAGCACCTCTCCAAATGAGCAATTATTCGCACAAGAGTGATGAGCTGAGTTTTCTCGAAATTGTTGGCATATGGTGGGCTTCTTGAATGCTACTTCCAAGCTTGCCTGGGTTGATTGATGTAAACCTAAACTCTTCTATCCTCCCCAGCATGATTTGCTCTACTTCCTCCCCCATGGTTATTAGCCTCTTCTTCATGTTGTTTTCCATGTTGCCTTCCATGTTTGGTTCAAAGTGTTCCTCCTCGCTCTTCAGCACCGATTGCACGTTTTTCTCTTGCTTCCCTCATTAATCTAAGAGGGTCCTCTCAGGTTCAGATCAGGAAAGTTGAAGCCCCACTTCTTCTCCCTGTCATACAACCAACAAGTACAAGCAAGTAATAATATGTGCAGATAGTATTGCTGTCAGAATTACTGTTAGTTGAGGAGTGATGCAATTATCAACACATTAGTGGGTTAGCAAACTGAATGGTAAAATAACAAAGAACACGGAAGAGTAGAGGAAGGGGAGAGGTTAATAAGACAGAAAGTAAATTACTCAAATAGAAAATTAAATCAAACAAACAAAAATTTTTTTCTATGATCTTTAATTTAATCATTGTGTTGATGTACAATCAATCCCGGCAACGGGGCCATAAACTTGATGCAGGAAATGTCTTTCAACAAATTTTCCTTCGGCAATGTTACCGAATTTGTCATCAAGTAAAAAACTCACAATAGAGTGAGTCGAGTCCCACAGGGATTGATTGAGCAAGCAACTTTTAATTAGAAGAATGTTTAGTGATCGAAATTCAGAACTTGGGTTAATTATGCAGAATTAAAAATGACGGAATGTAAATAACAGAAAAAGTAAATGCTAGAATTAAAGGGCTGAAAGTAAAGAACTGAAAGAAATTGACAAGAATTGTAAATGGAATGGGGTGTTTGCTCATGAAAGTAAATGCAGAAATTAAAGAGAATGGGTGAGATCATAAATTGCGGAGTTCATTGGGGGCAGGAGATGTTGCAATTCTCCGGATCAAGTTCATTTCATCTCTTCCTCAATCAATGCACTCATTGTCTCCTTGGCAATCTTAATGATTGAATTACAATTTCTTGCAATTCAATCTCTTCAAAGTTTGATCAATAGTCAATTCTTGGTCAATTGCTCATGAGAAGAGAGAAGTGTGGTCACTGATTATACCACATGCATTTTCCCAAATCAAGTATGAGAGGATTATAGTGACATATCCATCCAAACCCAATTTGGTCCAGCATGAGAAAGCATTTCTAGCTTGATCTTTTCATTCCTCTTCCAAGGGCTCAGAAGAGATCTGGTGCACTGAATTGTGATCAATTACTTTTCACAAATCAATAATCCCTGGTAATGAATCCAAAAACTTGGTGTTCAGTACCATGGCATTAACACAATTTCGCACAACTAACCAGCAAGTGTATGGTCGTCCAAGTAATAAACCTTACGCGAGTAGGGTCGATCCCACAAGATTGTTGGTATGAAGCAAGCTATGGTCACCTTGTAAATCTCAGTTAGGAAACTCAAATGGTATGGATGATATACGCATAAAATATAAAGATAAAGATAGAGTACTTATGTAATCATTGGTAGGGATTCAGATAGGTATGAAGATGCTGGTCCCTTCCGTCTCTCTGCTTTCCTACTGTCTTCATTCCAATCCTTTCTTACTCCTTTCCATGGCAAGCTTGTAAGCAAGGGTTTCACCGTGTCAGTGGCTACCTATCCATCCTCTCAGTGGAAGTTCAAGCCCCTGTACGCACGGCTATCCAGCTGTCGGTTCTCGCATCAGGCCGGAATAGAATCCAGTGATTTCTTTTGCGCCTGTCACTAACGCCCGCCTCAGGAGTTTGAAGCACGTCACAGTCATTCAATCATTGAATCCTACTCAGAATACCACAGACAAGGTTAGACCTTCCGGATTCTCTTGGGAATGCCGCCATCAGTCTACCTTATACCACGAAAGACTCTGATCTCACAGAATGGCTGGCTCGTTTGTCAGGCGAGCCTCGGTTGTCAGGCGATCAACATGCACGTGAATCAGAATCCAAGAGATATTCACCAATCGAAGGTTAGAACGGTGGTTGTCAGTCACACGTTCATAGGTGAGAATGATTATGAGTGTCACGGATCATCACATTCACAAGTTAAAACAAAAGTGATATCTTAGAAAAAGAACAAGCAGATTGATAGAAGAACAATATAATTGCATTAATATCGAGGTACAGCAGAGCTCCACACCTTAATCTTGGTGTGTAGAAACTCCACCGTTGAACATACATAAGAAACAAGGTCTAGGCATGGCCGAATGGCCAGCCTCCCAATGAGGGTCAATCATCAAAACATGATCAAAAAACCAAAATTGAAAGATCTTCCTAATACAATAGTAAAAGGTCCTACTTATAGAAAAACTAGTAGCCTAGGGTGTACAGAGATGAGTAATGACATAAAAATCCACTCCGCGCTCGATTTACCATCATTCTTCTGTTACAGCTCGTGTGGCTATACTCCGACTTGAAGTGGACAGCACTTCTTGCTGATAACTCTGTCGTTGAGAGTTAAACGCCGCTTTATGCCAGTTGGGGTTTAATCCCATTTGTGGTGCCAGTTTCCGGGTTTAACGCTCGGGCAATTCTAAGGTGACTTTGAACGCCGTTTGGCCATCAAATCTTGGGCAAAGTATGGACTATCATATATTGCTGGAAAGCCCAGGATGTCTACTTTCCAACGCCGTTAAGGAGAGCGCCATTGGGCTTCTGTAGCTCCAGAAATACACTTCGAGTGCAGGAGGTCAGTCATCAACAGCATCTGCAGCCTTTTTTAGTCTCTGATCAGATTTTGCTCAGGTCCCTCAATTTCAGCCAGAAATACTTGAAATCACCAGAAAAATACACAATCATAGTAAAGTCTAGAAAGTGAATTTTAAACTAAACTAATAAAATATACTTAAAAACTAACTAGATCATACTAAAACATACTAAAAAAGATGCCAAAAAGCGTACAAATTATCCGCTCATCAAGATCCAAGTTTGGATAGCTCTTTTCCAGAATAACTACCCAATGGGATGGAGATCAAAAGCTTTCAAGTAAAATCAAGAGAAAGATAAAATAGAAGAATAATGAAAACTATATGATCCATCAACTTACAACAGAGCTTCCTAACCCAATGAAAGGGGTTAGATTGTCATACTCAAGAAGAAAATTGAAAACAAAGATGAGAATACATCATGGAACTAGAAGAGCAGAGTAAAATACAAAGAGTAGTGCTATTTTCCAACTTCCAGCCTTAAATAATCAAAGCTACTCTATATATACACTCTTCTCAGCTTCTAGGTTGGCTCTTCAAGTCTTGGGCTTTGGATCTTGAGTTTGAAGCAGTTTTTTTCTTATTTGCATTGTTCTTATCTTAGCTTAGAGAGAAAGTGTGAAGTTGGCAGAGACTTTAGCTCAGGAGTAGGGGTGTTATCGTTTAGTGAAAGTATGAGCGAGAAGTTGAGTGACACTCAACATGTCACTAACATTCCAAATGTACCCCTTTGCCTCACCGTTAGAGCCCACGTTAACTAGGTTACTGTGGCTTCTAATCGTGGCACTTGCGCAAGTTCAGGAAGTTAGTGACACTTAACATTGGCACTAACGTTCCAGATGTCCCCTATATCTCACGTTAGAGTCCCACGAGTTAACGTGGCATTCTTAGCCATCCCAATTAGTGAACAATGTTGAGTGTCACCAACGTTGGCTCATCTTGTCACTCATCAACTGTTAGTTCCACGTTAACTAACGTTAACTCAGGTTAACGTGGCTCTTGGGGGTTTGTTGCTTCCAACGTTAGTGACAGATGTTGCGGGTCAAACGTTATCGACCTCCCTTGCTCTTACGTTAGCTCTACGTAACCCAAGTTAAGTGGAGTGATGCTCATGTGGCACCTTATGGCCCAAGCGTTAGGGACAATGTTGAGTGTCACTTACTTGGCCTTCGCCCTCTTCCCCCTTTTGATAACGTTAGAGGCCACGTTAACTTAATGTAACGTGGACTCTAACAGTAGCCACTTATGACATTGGCCCAACGTTAGTGATAATTGTTAAGTTCATAACGTTCCAACGTTCCCTACTTCTCCACGTTTGAGTTCACGTTAACGTTAGGTATACGTGACTCTTAACGTGGGCAATGATGGCTTCGAGAGCGTTTTGGCAATCACTTTTTCATTAACCTTGCAAGTTAACTCCCATCCACATAGATGTAACGTATAGTTAACGATGACTGCTAGGGTTCTTCTTGTTCCTATTGGTCCTGAAATCAAGCAATAGAGTTTATCAAAGTTCTAGTCCATGTTATGGGTAATGCAACATACATTTGTTATTAAACTATGAAATCTCATAAATCATGTAAATTCACAATGTTTGCTTGAATCAAGTTGTAAGTGAATATCTACCCAAAACTAGCTTTTCCTCAGGAAGCATAANATTATGTACACAACAACAACCAACACAAAATTACAAATAGCCTAGGGAATTTCAGATAGGCGTATGGAGATTCTATGCTCCTCCTGAATCTCTGCTTTCCTACTGCTTTCGTCCAATCCTTCTTACTCCTTTCCATGGCAAGCTGTATGTAGGGGCATCACCGTTGTCAATGACTACATCCCATCCTCTCAGTGAAAAAGGTCCAAATGCTCTGTCACAGCACGGCTAATCATCTGTTGGTTCTCAATCGGGTTGGAAAAGAATCCTGTGATCTTTTGCGTCTGTCACTAAGCCAGCCTTCAGGAGTTTGAAGCTTGTCACAGTCATTCAATCCCAGAATCCTACCGGAATACCACAGACAAGGTTAGACTTTCCGGACTCCCATGAAGCCGCCATCAATCTAGCTTAACCACGAAGATTCTGGTTAAGGGATCCAAGAGATATGCGTCCGGTCTAAGGTAGAACGGAAGTGGTTGTCAATCACGCACGTTCATAGGTGAGAATGATGATGAGTGTCACGGATCATCACATTCATCAAGTTGAAGTGCAACGAATATCTTAGAACAGGAATAAATCGAAATTGAATAGAAAATAGTAGTAATTGCATTAAAACTTGAGGTAAGCAGAGCTCCACACCCTTAATCTATGGTGTGTAGAAACTCCACCATTGAAAATACAATGTGAAAGGTTCAGGCATGGCCGATGGCCAGCCCCATGTGGTCACAAGACCGAATGAATCAAAAGATCCTTAAAACATAATAAAAAATGCTATTTATACTTAAGACTAGCTATAGTTAAAAAGTAAGTAATTGATGCAAAATCCACTTTCGGGGCACACTTGGTGTATGTTTGGGCTGAGCTTGATCTATCCACGAGCTGAGGCTTCTCTTGGAGTTGAACGCCGAGTTGTAACATGTTTTGGCGTTCAACTCTGGTTTGTGACGTGTTTCTGGCGTTTGACTCCAGTCAACAACATGGAGCTTGGCGTTTGAGCGCCAGTTTACGTCATCTAATCACGAATAAAGTATATAACTATTATATATTGATGGAAAGCTCTGGATGTCTATTCCAACGCCGTTAGAGCGCAGATTTAGAGTTCTGTAGCTCCCTAAAATCCATTTCGACGTGCAGGGAGGTGCAGATTCCAACAGCATCAGCAGTCCTTTGTCAGCCTCCTATCAGAGTTTTGCTCAGCTCCTTCAATTTTCAGCCAGAAAATACCTGAAATCACAGAAAAACACACAAACTCATAGTAAAGTCCAGAATGTGAATTAGCATAAAAACCAATGAAAACATCCTAAAAGTAACTAGATCATATAAAAACAACCTTAAAAACAATGCCAAAAAGCGTATAAATTATCGCTCATCACAACACCAAACGTTAAATTGTTGGCTTGTCCCCAAGCAACTGAAAATCAATTAGGATAAAAAGAAGAGAATATACTATAAATCCAAAATATCAATGATATAATTTAATTAGATGAGCGGGACTTGTAGTTTTTGCTTTTGAACAGTTTTGGCATCTCACGTTTCTCCCTTGAAGTTTAGAATGATTGGCTTCTCTAGGAACTTAGAATTTCGGATAGTGTTATTGATTTTCCTAGTTAAGTCATGTTGAGTTCTTGAACACGAGTACTTTTTATGAGTTTGGCCGTGGCCCAAACCATTTTGTTTTTCAGTATTACCACCGGAGACATAAATGCCACAGACACATAAAGGGTGAACCTTTTCAGATTGTGACTCAGCTTTTGCTAAGTCCCCAGTTAGAGGTTTTTAGAGCTCTTTAAGCACACTCTTTTTGCTGTTGAATCATGACTTAACCACTCATTCTCAAGTTTTCACTTGGACCTGCATGCACAAAGCACATGGTTAGGACAGCTTTGATTTACCCGCTTTAGGCCTGGATTTTATTTTCCTTGGCCATCCTATCCATTGATGCTCAAAGCCTTGGATCCTTTTAGCATTATGTTGCAGGGATTGAGAAGACAAAGCATCTCCAAAACTCCAACATATTCTCCATTATTGCGTAACAATTACTTATTTTATGCCCTTTCACTTTTTATAATTGAAACCAAAGAACCCTATTGGTATCTTGACTAAGAATAATAAGATAACCATAGCTTGATTCAAACCAACAATCTCCGTGGGATTCGACCCTTACTCACGTAAGGTATTACTTGGACGGCCCAGTGCACTTACTGATTAGTTGTGCGGAATTACATAGTGTGAGTGTAATTTTCTTACACTAAGTTTTTGGCGCCGTTGCCGGGGATTGTTCGAGTTTGAACAACTAACGGTTTATCTTGTTACTTAGATTAGGAAAAATTTGTCTTTTCTTCTTTTTCTTGTGCATTTTCAAATTTTTAGTTTTCAAACAATTTTTTTTATTTATTAAATACCTTTTTAAAACATATTAAATTTATAGCTCAGTTGGCTAGAGCGTTGGCTTATGTTCTTGGCAATTGGGAATCTTCCTTTTAAAACTTTTTTCAAAAATAATTTTTCTTTGATTAAATCTTCTACCAAACCTTTAGTTTGGTGTTCTCTTGTTAATTTTCTTTAATTTTCGAAATTTTATTTTTTGTTTTCTAAAAATTTTAAGTTTGGTGTTCTTTCTTTTGTTCTTGTTGTTCCTGTGTGTCTTCAAGGTGTTCTTGAGTCTTCTTTGTGTTTTGATCTTAAAATTTTTAAGTTTGGTGTACCTTGGTGTTTTCCCTCCAAAATTCTCGAAAACAAGGAGCATTGGATTTAAAAATTTTAAGTCTTGTGTCTTTGGTGTGTTTTTCTCTTTCATTATAAAATTCAAAAAACAAAAAAATATTTTTTTCTAACTTTTTTTTAAAACAATTTTTTTGAAACTTCTCATAAAAATTCTGATTTCAATTTCAAAATTTTTCAAATCTTATCCTTTTAAAAATTTTTTTAATTCATATCTTTTTCAAAAATATCCTAACCACTTTCTCTCTCCTCACTTTTTCGAAAATCTTCAAAAAATATTTCCAAAATCTTTTTTTATTTTAGTTTTTTTTTTATTTTATTTTATTATTTCGAAAATTATTTTTCTTATATAATAAAATAAATAAAATAAATCCATATCATCTCCCTTTCTCCATCATGCACCTAAGTGGAAATGAACAGTCCAGAAGGACTCTGGGGTCATATGCTAACCCCACTACTGCTTCATATGGGAGTAGTATCTGTATACCCTTTATCGGAGTTAGTAGTTTTAAGTTGAATCCTCAGCTCATTATCATGGTGCAGCAAAGTTGCCAGTATTCTGGTCTTTCACAGGAAGAACTTACAGAATTTCTGGCACAATTTTTACAAATTACTGACACAGTACTTGATAAAGAAGTAGATCAGGATGTCTACAGATTATTACTGTTTCCATTTGCTGTAAAAGACCAAGCTAAGAGGTGGTTAAATATCCAACCTAAGGCTAGCATAAGGACATGGAAATAGCTGTCAGAAAAATTCCTGAATCAATATTTTCCTCCAAAACAGATGACACAGCTAAGGCTAAACATCCAAGGCTTTAAACAAGGAGATAATGAATCTCTTTATGATGCCTGGGAGAGATACAGAGAGATGATAAGAAAATTCCCCTCTGAAATATTTCCAGAGTGGGTGCAGTTAGACATCTTCTATTATGGGCTTACAGAGAAAGCTCGGATTTCTTTAGACCACTCAGCTGGTGGATCTATTCACATGAGAAAGACAATTGAAGAAGCTCAAGAGCTCATTGATACAGTTGCCAAAAATCAGCATCTGTACCTAAGCAATGATCCTTCCATGAAAGAATAGGCTAAAACAGTAACTGCTAAACTCAGTCCTGCAAAACAAGTTACTAAATTCAATAAGCAATTAGATTTTCTAACAAAACAACTAGCCAAATTCAAGGAGATACTACAAGACACAAGAATGAATAATATGAATATGGAAGTGCAGTTGAAGCAAATAGAACAGCAGTTATCAAAACAAATAACAGAAGAGTGCCAAGCCGTTCAATTAAGAAGTGGGAAACATTAAATACCTCACTTCAAGGCTGCAGGAAGCCAAGAAATGAACAAATTGCTACCAAAAATCCCTCTGAGGACAGTAAGAGTGGTGAGCGAAATTGTTACTCATGCTTAAATTGTTCGAAATTGATTGTACCTGGTAATGGCGCCAAAACCTAGTGCATAATACCATGGTCCAAACATAACTTCACAACTTCGCACAACTAACCAGCAAGTGTACTGGGTCATCCAAGTAATAAACCTTACGAGAGTAAGGGTCGATCCCACAGAGATTGTTGGTATGAAGCAAGCTATGGTCATCTTGTAAATCCCAGTCAGGTTGAATCAAATATGATAAGATTAGATAATTAAAAGATAAATAAAATAGGATAGAAATACTTATGTAAATTAATGGTGGGAATTTCAGATAGGTGTTTAGAGATGCTATGCTCCTCCTGAATCTCTGCTTTCCTACTGCTTTCGTCCAATCCTTCTTACTCCTTTCCATGGCAAGCTGTATGTAGGGCATCACCGTTGTCAATG